>VXAU01005630.1:140904-155912 GCA_013399695.1 Formicarius rufipectus
GCGCAGCCCGGTCGCGTCCTTCCGAAGAGAGGGGGCAACCTCGCTCCGCTCTCCCGACGAGCACCGAGCGCGCCGCGATCCGGCCGAGGAGCAACTTTGAAAGGCAGAACTCTGCTCGGACCCGCCCGGTAAGGCCGTGCCGTGCCGGGAAGATGGGCCAGCGGTGCCCGGGCAAGCCGGTCCGCAACTCCTAACCTGTGTTATCCTACGAACGGCGCCGGAGGGCTCGAGGGTCGGGGCTGGGGACGGAGCCCGGGAGGAGCCGCCCTGTGCCTTCCCTCGGGGCTGGCGGGGGCAGGCCTGCCCCGGGGGGCGGGCCGAGCCGGGGGACTCGCCCCTCTCCGAGNGGGCACTCGCCCTTCTCCGAGCCGTCGGGCCAGCCCCGCTGCCTTTGCTGCCGTGGAGAGGAGCGGGGCGGGTGGCGCCGGACGAGACAGAGGAGGAGGAGGAGGCGGCAGCAGCAGCGCAGGGACCGCCGGCCCGGGACGCAGGAGGTACCGCGGCTTCGCTGCCGCTTCGACCCTGCGGGCACCTGCCCGGGGGCCAGGGGAGGCTACTGGGGCTCGCCGGGGCTTTTGATGTGGAGAACGGCCGTGAGGGAAGGTGGGAAAGCGCTTTTATTTTAGAAAGAAAACGAAAGTTCGGAGGGAAGTTTGCAGGGCGGCGGCGACGGGCGCTGCTGCCCCGCCCGGCTCGGCCCCGGCTCGGCACTCACTCGCTCCCAGGGCACCCTCGGGGCTCTCTCCGGTGGGGGACGCCCAATCCCCGCAACTGAGAAGGGTCTGGAAGGGCTTGTGAGACCCCCGGCCCCGAATCGGGGTGTAGCGCCCCGTCGCTCCCCAGAGGAGCGGGCTCGCTGCGCGGACCCCACCCAGGGATGAAGGATGCTGGTCCCGACGCGAGGGGGGTCCCTGTGCTGGCACCGGGCCGGCCACTTCAGCCCCGGGTTCAGCATCGCCCTGCCCGGTGCCAGCAGGCAGGGGAGCCCCCAGCGCCTGCCCGTCCCGACGGAGCCCTCGGCCTCTCCCACCCGTGGTGTCCCCCTCCCAGCGCCCGGCCCCAGGTGGGAGCCTCAAAAGCAGCAGGTGGTTCGAGCAAAGAACTGAGGTTCTGGCAGATTCCTCGTGAAGTGGGAAGCGCTCTCGGGCAAATCGTGGTGTTTCTGGGGGCCTGGCTGCGTTTGGGTACAGGGCACGGGGTAAGAGCGGACAGGCTGGTGAGGTGGGGACGACGTGAGGGCACAGGGACGGTCCGGTGTGCGAGGGCACGGTGCGACAGCGGGCAGCGGCAGCTCTTGGGAGAGGAGCTGGAAGTGGGTGAAATGGGTGTAAAATCCCGTTTCAGGTGTGTTCTGCACGGTTCTTCTCCCTCTGAATGAGATTCTGCAGAGCCTGCTTCCTAAGTCAAACCAAAACATGCTGTTTGCACGTGTTACAGTGGAGTATACCTTGCTGAAGGGAAAGCTCTGTAGGTTTTCTTTTTTATTTTAATTCCATACACACAGGTCCTGAAATATGGAAATCCTGCATTCATGGGCACCATGTGGCAGTAATACCCATGGCCACAGCTTGGAGTTACCTTGCAGTTAGAGGGAACTGATTGGCACAACCACACCAATTTTCCCTGAAAATTGGTTTTCCCTGAAAGTTTTATTTTCCCCCTTTCATTCTATACAATTAAAGTTTCAGCCTGGGGAATAAGCTGAGTAAAAAGCTAAAATTCAGGAGTAGGTTGTTTTTTCAAGCCTCCATGGTCCACACTGAGCCCTGTTCAGTGTTTCTTGTGCAGTTGGTGTGAGTGCACATGGTTTGTCCCCATCAGAGAGCGAGGAAGTGCCTGAGAAAGCAGCATCTGCCAGGCAGAGCTGCTCTGTTGGTGTGTGCATGGGGAAGTGTTGGTTCCTACCGAAGCTGCTCAGGGCATCTCTAGTGAGGGCGCAGGAGAGGAAGCTGCTGGAGGCATCTCCTCCCCTCCATGGTCAGAGGCAACAACCTGGACAGCTTTTTGGGAGGTGGGAGAGCCTCCCTGACACCTCTGGCTGTGGTACTGCACCCGTGGCATGGCAGAGATGTGTGATCCCAGCACAGCAGCTGTGCCTGCCAGGGTGGCCAAGCTGATTCCAGTGGGAACACAGCATGTTCCAGGGCAGAGTCCAGTTCTCCACCAGTTGTGGGCTTGGATCTGGGCTTAGGGACACCTCAGGCACCACAGTCGTGGTCATCAGAAGCTGAGCTTTGCTGTAAGTGAACCTAACATTCAAATATTTGCTTAGAAACACGTGCAGTAGGATGCAGTGATTTTTAGTGTTGTTTGCTGGTAGTTAAAACCCAACCTGACAAGGGAGGAGCAGAAAGTTTCCCGGAGAGTGGGGATGGATCAGCATATTTTTGTGTTCTCCTTGGCTTTTGATCCCGGTGCAGGAGCCAGCTCTGCCCAGGGAGAGTTAGAGATGATCTTGGGGCTGGCTGGCCGCAGTGGGAGGTGTGTCATGAGCTTCGCTGATTGAGAGCCTCAAATCAAAACTTGAGCGTCGCACCCCACGGATGAGGAGAACCAGTGAGAGTCGGTGGAGGGACATCGTGTTACATCTGCGAGGCGTTTCCTGACCGAAACTGAAAGCAGAAAACTAGAGGGGCGCTGCTGCTGGTTGGGCACACGCTGCAGAGCCACCCTCCCTTTGAACCTCCGCGTGCAAGAAGTTAAAGGCAGGTGTGTGACCGTGGGGAGGGAAGGACTTGGAATTGCCTCGGGAGACTGAGCTGTGTGGTTTTCTGCTGCCTGTTATGCCAGACAGTTCAGAACAAGCCAATCTTTACGAGCTCTTAAGGGCCTGATTTGCCTCCCTGAATGTGTCTGAAGAAGCCTGATGCGTCCAGGGTAGGAGAGTTCTCTGGAAGGACTGGGCAGAGGCAACAGGAGCTGGGGTGTTTCTCTGCCCCCTTTTCATTCCTACAGAGGGTTGTCTCAGTAAACCACATCAGTGATTTTCACTTTCTCACCACCTTACAAGAGCTGTGGTTGTCTCTGTGGATGATAAAGGTTTTGAGGTCGCATTTAGGATTTTTCCAGCTGCACTGCATGGTTTCAATGCTCTGCCTTTACAGCAGCTTGTGGGGAATCTGAAAGTGCAGCTGTGACCCCTGCCCACCCCCATGTCCTCTGCACAAAGACTCAGCAGCTTTGGTGGTGAAAAATTAACAATATCTTTTGATCTTGGAGAAATTGTTAGTCCCTTCTGTCAATTCACATTATGCTCTTAACAAAGCTGTTATGAAAATAATTGTATTTATAGGATGGTAAGTACCTTTCAGCAGTGTGACATTTGGACAACTGTGTGAGAGTGCAGAGGAATGAGGGTCTCACAGTTTCTGTACTTGAACAACTAATTTGTTTTATTGTTTCTTTTTTAAACAGAATAAATGATGTTTCTCCAGGATGGTGCTTACTAGCAGACTCTGCTCCTGCATGCACACGATGGAGATCACTCAACTTTGACACCACTGTTCAGCTGGAAGTGCTGTGGCAAGTCTGTCTGCTGGACCTTCACAAGTGGACCCAGAATGTACTGGTGTGTGGGGACTGAGGAATCCTCTGTGTGCAGGGAGAGCAACATGGAGCCACAAAATGGTAAATAGGAGGGTTGTTTTTTCTTCCCTGTTCAGATTGGGAGCAAAGGGTTTCAAAAGAACTCAGTTTTCATCTTAAAGGTCTTTGAGCCCGAATTTATAGCACAGAACAAGGTATTTTACTTCCAAAGAGAATGAAGTCCTACTACTCGGGTGGTAAGAATAGCATTGCCCTGAAGATTGATGTTCTCCAAAGGGCTATGGAATTAGTCAATGCATGTGTCATGTCTCAGCAGTTCCTAAATATGTTTTACAAGATCTCTGCTTTCTCAGAGTGTGAATGCAAATATGTTCCCAGTCACTGATGCAGTGGGTTTTCAGGGTGGGAGAGCTGCTAAAATCAGAGCATCCTTTCTCAGCCTGAAAAGATATTAACCTGCTCCAGTTTCACTGTCAGCTTCCATTCAGTGGCTTGGGATGATTTATTGTTGGGCTGGATCAGGTGGTCTATGTGGAAATCCCTCTTCCACAGGGGCCATAAGCTCCAGGTTGCCTGTTTTGTGGAATAAAATCCCTCTAATCCAGCGAGGTTATAGAGAGGGACGTTTATTCCAGGCCCGGGCTCAGGGCGGATCGCTCCTCCAAAAACATGCACCCTGGTTGAGTTAACAAAGGGTTTATATGCAAGTAATAAGTAATTTATATACATATTCATTTTTCTTTTATGCATAAACATTATTTCCTTAGAGAAGGCGGGGTTATTATAATGAGTGTCAGGAACTGATTTCCATTTTCTCCGCCCCGTGCTGCTGCTCCTTGCGCGTGCGCTGTTCCTCCTGGGAATTCAGGGCAGGGGTCCCTGGGGGTCTGTAGGGATGAAGTAAAGGGTCTTCCTCTTGTGAACTTTTTACCTTTTGCTCAAAACTGGTTCAAACCAGTCTTGTTGGCAACTGTAGCTGGTCTAATTGGACTTCTCTTGTTCTTTTGACGTTTTCTGATTTATCATGGGGTATCCTGGCTGTTTTAATTGGTCCAAGAAGCTTTGGGCCTCTTGGCATGGCCCTTTCAAGGAGTTTTGTGTGAGTTTTGCTGCAGTGAATTTCATACAACTGAGAAAATTCTATGATAAGTATAAAAGCACAGAAAATAAGCATCATCATAAGTCCAAGGTAAATAAGCATAAACAAAATGAGCATATGTAAACAAAGTAAGTAAACAAAGTAAGTAAACAAAGTAAGCATCATAAGCCCTAAGTAAAATAAACATAAGCTCCCCCTCATCATGCCTCCTGTGAATTTTTATTTTTTTTTCATTTTTTTTGGCTTTCCCTTCTGAGCAGCCAGATCATTTTGGGGCTGGTTCCCCCTGGCTGCAGCTGCTGCTGCGTCTTCTCCCAGTCAAACCCCTGGTGATGTTCCTGCAGCAATTCCAACCCTCCTGCTTCTCGTGCGACGCCGTCCCCCCCTCCCCTCGCAGCGAGCTCCTCCACCCGGGGCTGCCGGTGTGGGAGGAAGGTGTGGTGGATGCTCTGCAGTGAGTAAGGAGCCCTGAGCAGCAGCAGCAGCTCATGCTTTGGCAGCCTGATTTGGGCTGTTGGCAGCAACGATGAAGCAGAGCCTGGTAGCTGATTCAGAGGCCGCCTCGTCTTGTTTGGGGACGTTTCTCGGCAGCATCACCGGGAGCTCTGGGGACCCTCTGCTGTCTCTGTACGTATCCTGCTCCTTCTGTGGTGCCCATTTGGCTGTTTGCTTTTGCTAATTGGCAGCGTAACTTTCTGTGACACTTGGTTACTGAATAGTCTTTAAAATCCTTAAATTCTGTCTTCTGAGTGCTTCAGGCTGTCAGAAATTATCTCCACTTGAATACTGAGCTACGAACCATGAGAAGAATTTTAATCTGCACTAACAATCAGCAAGTGGTTTGAATTTCTAAATTTTCATTCTGCAGTAGTGATTTGACAAGTTTTCTTGCTGTTTAAAGATGCACTGAATGCATTATTTTATGAGTGAATGATGAAGAGTGGAATAGTTATGTTTTCCACATTTTGAGTTCAGGTTTTTTTTGTCCTGAGAACTTTATTACATGTTGCTGTTGTGTAACTATATTCAGTTAAACTGGGTGACTGGAAGCATGCAAATCTTAGTGGTAGACTCTTCTATACTGATGTGTCTGGCTTATATTATTTGGCAAAGAGTGTTGAAATCTCGCAAAGCATAAGATCTTTGTACAAGGCACCAGTGCTGCCTTGGTAGATCTGCTCTTCCCAAGGATATTGTACATGCTTAAAGTCATTGTTATTTCAGGATTGTTTGGATCCTGCCAAGAATAGTTGTCATTAGCTGACTGTCCCACTCCCTGAGTTAGCTGGTCCTTGTTCTGCTCTTGGATCCTGTTAGAGGGATGGAACCAGGAACACAGTGACTCCTTCACCTCCCCATCTCAACCTGCTGTTTATGTGCCTTTATCAGCACCGTGGATGCCCCTCCTGCTGCCATTCAGGGGGCACTGCTGGCAAGGGGAGAGAGATCTCAGATCATTTCTTTAGTGCTGGCGACCTCATTAATGCTTGCAGAGCTTGGAATCTGTCCTGGGGGCAGGAAGGGCAGGTGTGTGTGTGTGGGTGTGAGGGGTTTGACACACAGCGCCGAGGCACCGGTGGCTCCGTGATGGATCCACTGGAGGCACCTTCCAGTGGGTGCATGTGCACCCACTGCCTTGATGATTTCAAAGCCTGGAGGTTTTCAGGGCTTTTTTTTCCCCCCGTGACAGCTATGAAGAGCTGGCCAAATGCATGTGAAGAATGTGTCCATGGCATCATTGTTGGAGGTGCAGCCTGGGATGCAAGGGCTCACCTTACTCTGATGTCTCCTCTGCTGTTCCTCTCGGCTGTGCAGTGATCTTGCCTGTATCCCAGCAGGATTCCTGCTTTTCCTGGGGGTGGGTGAGCTGTGTTTCAGGGCTGGACCCTGTGTGCCCTCTGGGGATGGTGCTGGGCTTGGTGAAGCACCCTCTGGTCCACAGTGAGGATTTGTCACTGGAGTAACGCTCCGGTGTGGGTGCAGCCACGTCCCCCTTGGCTCCTCAAACCCTGCCTCCTCTCCCCAGATTTCCTCATCTTGTGCTAATTAAGAGCTGGAAACTGAGCAGAGATCTGGGGGTGGCTGCAGTCTCTCATGAAGCACAGGGCTTGGGGGGGGTTTAAATTTGGTTAAAGAGTTTTACGTCAAATAGCGGAGGTGACAGAATGTGAATTTTGTAGGAAATACAGTGGAAGCCCAAAGGCATCACTGGGTGAATGCCAAGAAAAGCCTAAAAATTCATCTCCTCTCTATGGGCTGGTTGGTTTCTTTGAATCTTCTGAAATTTTACAGCTGAGATTTAATTCTTTCATGGTTTTCTAGGAGGCAGTTCCTCAAAGGTGTCGGAGAGCAATCACTGTCTTCTGCTCTGTAAGGGCACTGCTGTTAAAGAGCTTATTTCCCTCTTATTGTGAATTTGATTCCAAGATGCAGAATGTTCATATGCCGCTGGTGTTTGTCTCGGAGGTGGAACTGGATGAGCCTTCAAAGATGCCAGAGGGTGTCTCTTCACTCCTGCTAAATGTAGAAATGAGCATTGAAAAGGGGTGTTATGTTGGAATGTATCTAACATTACATAACTGGGGACAGTGATGCCAGTGACAACTGCTTGCATTTTTATAGTAGCATTACAGATATTAACTAAATGCACCTTCACAACTTCTCTTGAGGCAAATCAGTGATAAGCTGGTGACTTTCAGCCATCCAGGCAAGCACACGTGGACATGTGCAGTGTGCCTGGAAAAGAGACCTCAATATTAAATGAGAGAGCAAACAAGTCACCAGAATATAATGGCTCAAGCTGTCGTTTGGAGTGGACCAGGGGCCTTTCAGACAGTGCTTTGGAAGGGCTTTGGTGACCCTGCAGCTCACAGGGCTTTGAGTTTTCTCAGCAGAAAGCAACCCATGACAGCAGAGACCTTTGCAATCCTGCCCAGGCCATGGCTCAGCTCAGAACTGATGCAGAGGGAAAGCTGCTGCCACTTCCTGAGTGGGGGAAAAACCTCCAGTGTGAGGAAGAGCTGAACTGGCAGAGTTAGAGAGTGGGTTTAACAGGAGGGGCTGCTCAGGAGCAAGGGCAATTTTATGTGGAAAGGGTCACAGTGGGTTGAATGGTGGTAACTTGAGGTCAGCAAATGGAACAGCTGATGCTCCTGGGACACCCTCTGAGCCTCCAGTCTCACCCCTGTTTGGATCAGGGCAGGGCACGTGCAGGTTGGGATGTGATTTCAGTTAATGTTGTGAAGTTAATGTGAAGTTATTGATGTGAAGTGTCAAGGCCTGTGGCCCCTGTTGCTGTTAAATCAGCTCAGGTGAAGCAAGGCGGTTTAATTTCCTCCTTCCTTAGAGCTGCACCTGGGGAGGAGCAAGTAGAAATCCACAGGAGTGAGAACATTTAAGTTTCCTGCATTTTGGGGAGCTGATGGGACTGTGGGGTGGGAGGATGGAACCTTTCACAGGCTCTGCCCTTGCTCTCCATCCTGTGCTTAGGGACAGCCTGAGCCTTCCAGCCTGGCAGTGGGAGTTCCAGTTAAAGAATAAAAGGCTCCAGGGAAAACCTGACTGTTTCAGAGCAATAAGGGCAGGCAGAGCCCACCCGCTCCTGGGTGGGCATGGATGTGACATCCAGGTGGGATCTTCCTGGGGTGTCCTTTGCAGTGCTCAGTGATCCTGATGGATCCCTTCCAACTCAGCATACTCTGGGATTCTGTGTTTTCCTCACAGTTGTGCACAGGTGGGTTTTTTGTCTTAACACGCAGGGCAGGGACGTGCAGCGTGAGTAGCTCTGGGTTAAACTCCTTCCTGCTGAAGAGAGCAGGGAAGCAGCACGACTGACACCACTTGAATCCTCAGGAAATCACCTTAAAATCCTCACCTCAGCCGAGTGCACGTGGCCAGCAGTGAGTCTTTGGGGCCTCTTTGTGGCATGTTTTGATGTACTCGCAGCCCCTGTCCTGCTTTTTCCATCCACGCATCACCCTGCAGTGACATGACCCTGAGTGTTTCCGTGGGGTGAGGAGGGCAAGGAGGGCATCTGGGATGGGATCTGAGCACACAGAGACCTGCAGAGTGTGCTGCTTGGGTGAAATTCTGGCTAACCAGACTGAATGAGCCTTAAAGGATTTCTGGTTTTCTTCCTGCTTGTTAAGCTGTGAGTTAATTTAAAGTGTTCTTACGATTTAAAAAAAAAAATAAAACAGCAAAAAATAGAACAGGTACTGTCTGTGAGTTTGGTCTCACTGCAGAGTGCCCTGCAGAAGGAGAAGTAGGAAATGCTTGGCAGGAATAGGAAGTACACTAGTAAAGCAATAATAGGCTTGTATTTTTAAATATTTAAATAAACTCTTCACACAGAAGTGGTGCAATCTCCCAGGGCTGCTGCAGGAGGCTGCTCTGCAGCAGAACATGCCTGTGGTTAAACCTGCTCTCCTGGGCAGAGCTATTGCAACATCTGCCCAGACTGAGCCTGGGTTTTCTAAGAGGGCAGCGAGTGCTGAGGCATTTACAAATTTCCTGATAAGAGCCACCAAAGCCAGCCTGCTGTTGAACTTGAGGGCTGTAGCCAGGAGGGCAGAGCTGCTGGGAGAGCCAGTGGTGCAGCAAAGACCTTGGGAAGCTAATTGAGCAGAGAACCCAGCCTGAGAGCCAGCTTGATTTCAGACTGTAGTAAAACATTGATCCTTATCTGAGCTGTGTCTGGCATTATCTGCTGCTTTATAGCTTTATTTTTCCACCTCTCCCTTAAAACGTATTTGTGGTGTGTTACATTGAAATGTAACTTATGACGAGTCTGTCCAGAAACCTGGGACAAAAACAAAGATAAGGTGATAAGGTAGTAAAGAAAATCCTTTGCCCTTAGAACTTGTACACTGGGACTTTTACAGTGTTAGTAAGGTGTGATTTATAAGGCATCTTTCAGGTGAGGGGTGATTCTGGGGTCACAGGACTACTGTCTTCTGTTTCAGAGGAGAAAAAGCAATTGATAGTGCTCACACCAGCCCAGCCTTTACCGGGCCTGTAATTGGTTTATTGTTTTGTCAGAGAAGTTGCCTGGGATTTTATGCTTGCGTTAAGAAAATGCCATGAATTATGGGGGTTTTTATCCTCCCCAAAGCTCATGGGGCCCTTATCCAAAACCCATTAGAGGCTTTGCACTGACAAAATGAGAACCTCAGGGCTCCTTCCAGCACTGAGGCTGTGGCTGGTTTGCTGCTCATTGCCCTGATCAATCAAGGGGCTGCCAGGGCTGTGCTTGGCAGGAGGCAGCGAGCTGGGAGCAACCGCTTGCCTTGCAGATGGGGGGGTGGATTTTATACCATTCCACTCCCAATCTGCTGTGTAGAATCGTGGAATTGTTAAGGTTGGAAAGGACCTTCAAGATCACCGAGTCCAAGCATTGCCCCAGCACTGCCAAGGCCACCGTTAAACCGTGTCCCCAAGTGCCACCTCCACATGGCTTTTAAATCCCTCCAGGGTTGGTGACTCAGCCATGGAGTCTGTCTCTTCATAGGTTCTGTTTCAGGTTTTACATCAAGTCAGGCTGATATTTAATTCCTTTCTTTAATCCAAGTCTGTGTGCTCATTAGTGGGTCAGCAATTGCTTATTTGCATGATTATGTATCACCACAGCAGCAGCTCTTTTATGTAAGTTGCTGATAGTTTGACAGAAGTGTCTCCACGCTTTGAATTTGTGCCTTGCCCTCACTCACAGAAGTCTGTGAATTTTAGGGAGGCTTCCCAAAGCCCTCCTGCAGTCAGAGGGGCTCTCAGTTTTGTGTTGCTCCAGGACTTGAAGTCTGCCACGGGGATGCACAGAGCAGTGGGAGAGCTGGTGCAGGTCCTCTCTTGGTTGGTTCCCCCTCTCCAGCTGGAGGGGACAGCAGATCCGTGGGGAGCTTTGGGACCTTCTCAGCTGCAAAGGCAAGCCCCATGTTGTGTCACCCAAGGGTGAGCCAAAGGGTCAGTCAACCACAGGAAGGACAGGAGGGTGGAAGAGCAGGGCCTGGGGTTGGGAGCTGAAGGAGCAGCTTTATTTCCTCTCTGATAGTCAATATATAACTCCACACCATAAAGGTTGGCCTTTCAGGTTCTGCTGGGGAAAGCTCAGTCCCAGTCTGTCCACAGCTCCTTCTCTGTGCATAGCTGAAAATCATGGAAAAATAATGCACCCAAAGCAAGTGATTCAGACAAGAGGTCTGGATAAATTTAGCTCAAACATTCTTGGTATGTTTGTGGTCGCTGTGGAAATTGCATCACCGCTTGCTTTAATGATCCAAATATCGCAGGGCTGCCCGAGAAGGGCTCACTGTGGGATCTTTTTAAAAGCATGTTGTGTCTTTGGATTTGCTTCACCTGCTGTTTATTGGTTTGGGGGATTATTTGTTTTATTCCCATCTTGGTTAAGGAGTTTTTGGCCTGGAGGTTATTGATGCTTAATTGAAAAGCCCCAAGGTTTCGAGCTGATACGCTCTGCAGGGTGATTATCTGCTGCACATGAAAGTTCTGTCTGGGGAACAGCATTCAAAAAGAGTGCTGGTAATTGCTGAAGACAAGACCTGCTCCAGAATCTGCCTGCACATCTTTCTGTCTTGCACATCAAAGGGCCTTTGAAATTGTTTTTATTTTTGCATCAAACAGGAATACAATTTTTTTTTTAATTTCTTTTTTTGTAGCACTAATGGACAGGATCCCTTTTCAGATCTCATACGTAGCTTGAAAAACAAAAGGCCTGGCTCTTTAAAGGAGCTTGTAATCCTGGTCACCTTGGACCTTCCCCACAATGTCAGGGTGGGAATAAAAGCTCTCAAATCAAAGGCATTTGCATGGATTGGACCAGGTTCTAGGAGGCAATGGATCCGAGTTCATCAGAGGTCGGTGGGAAGGAGATGAAATGTGTCTTACCTCACTTTGCTGTCTCTGCCTTGGAGTAGACATCTAAAAATGCTGTGAGCTGCAGTGGGGTCACATCAGGAGCTGGAACCTCACTTTCTCCACTGTTTTATTGCTTGTTTCTTTTCCTTTTCCAGACTATCCTATCCATCTCCCCAGCTCTGCACTTCCCTTGGCTCTGCTGTTGCCAAATGGCCCATTCAACTCTTTTGATGCCCAACATATCCAATGTCCTGACTGCATTTTCTTTTCTGCATGCACCTTTTTTACATCAACTGACCTAGAGCAGTTGTTGTTGTGGTGATAGATGAGAAGTGAGGATGGCAAAGAGTGAAGTGTTTTGTTAGGCTGGCAGGCACAGTTAAAGGAGCTCATTGAACTGTGTCTGATGTGCACTGAGCTTGGAGTTTGCTGTGTGGGATGTTTTCCCCCTCCAATCCCCTGAAAGGCTTCTTCCTTTAGATGTGTCTGCTTTCTCCTGGATCTGTCAGTTTGTTTAATAAAAGACACTCTCTCATTCTCCAAACTTTCCTCCAAGTAGCCTATGAAGCTCAGGAGTGAGTGGTTGGTGCTTGGGTTGACTCCTGCCCGTATTTGATGTGGGACCACAGGCTGTAGGACTGGCAGGAGGGTGTGACTCACTGTCCTGGTGTCACACTCCTAAATCCTATGCAGGGCTTGCTTGAAGCACATTGACTTGTCTGGTGCTTCTGCTTTTTCTAGAAGGCTGTTCCAAGCCTTGTTTCTCCAGTATTTTATGTTTTTTTTCTGTTAACAGAAATGTATTCACAGCCTGTGCACAGACAGCTCTCCTCCTTCCCTGGTGTCTCCCTCTGGGTGTAGTTGTAGACAGTATTCCCATCTCCATCCAGCCTTCATTTTTCCAAGCTTAACAAGCCAAGCTCTTCTCACCTCTAGTCTTGTAATTAGACCTTCCATTTATCTTCACCTTTTCCAGATTCTCTTAATATTCCTTGACCATGATAAACTGGCAGTGGGCAAGATGTTTTGTGTCTCTTTTTCCCCTTCTTCTCTGGTCAGCCTTTCCAACACCTTCCTGTGTCCCAGCTCTGTCAGAGACCCACTGTGCTCCTTGGGGAGGTTGGAGGGACACTGGTGGGCTTGCAGGTGGCAGCACTGCCCAGGACCCCCACCCTGGGATGGATGGATGGATGGATGGATGGATGGATGGATGGAGAACCATCCCACCACCTCCATCAGTGTTTTCTAAAAGCCCCTGCAGGCTTGTTTTCCCATGGAGCTCCATGGGAGTGGAGACACAGATGTTGGCAGCTTCTGTGCTGTTGTTTTGGACCAGCAGTGGAGTTGCAGTGTTGTAGATGGGGTTTGTAAATGTATTTTCCATTCAGGAGTGTGTTTACCTGTGTTCTTAGGGTGAAGCATAAGCTGAGGAGCTGCTTTTCTCAGCTCAGACAGGCTGTGGGGTCACTGTGTGTGTTTGGTGGAGCCTGTAAAAGAATTGAAAAAAGAGATCTGGGCAAAGACCTTGGGCCCCTCATCCTCATAGGGTTCAAGAGGGAGTCCCTCCTGAACTGCTCCAGTTGTAGCCTCTCCCAGATGGGGCTAAAAGCATTTGTTTTTTTCCTAAGCAAGTTTTAAATACGTGTCTAAGGAGGTTGTAGTAGAAGTGGGCTGGCTGTGAGTTGGTCCTTCCCCCTCAATGTGAAAAATTAATGATTTTTTTTTTAGAAGAAGAATGTTGAGCAAAATATTTCTCAAAGGGAGAAAACATTGATGCATGGGATTTTTTCCCTTCTGATGAAAGCTTGAACATTAGGAAAGGAGAAGTTTCAGAAGAAGCCGAAGTTAGCCATGAAATTTTATTTTACAAAGTTCCAAATTCAATCCAATCTGGGTCTGGTTTCGTGGCAATAATATTTGATTCAGTTGGACAGGAATGGCCTCACTAGAGACACCTTTCATCATTTGCTAATCCTCTCCTTGCTGCCATGCCTGGAAACACACACAGAGCAAATCCCACAGTGCAGTCCTACTTCTGCCTGCTTAATGTATATCTTCCAATTTAAACTTTGGAAAGCAGGAGTGGCATAGCTGGCCTTGAGTGCAGAAACATATTTCTGAATGATTCAAGCTGTAGGATGGGAACCAGATCACTGAGGCCAGAAGACAAAAATAGAAGCTTTCACTTAGAGCTGAGTCATATTTTCAATCCAGCAACTGGCTCTCTGGCCATTTGGAGCTCTCTTGGTTCCCTCAAGAGCTTCCCTTTGGGGGTGAAAATTAACACCACCAGTGTTCAATGTGGTCTTGGCTGATCTTGGCACCCCAAAGAGGGTATTACTGGAGGGATGTGGGTTATCCCCCTTCTCTGTGAGAGGTTGCAGCAGGTCCTCTCTGTGCCATCCCTTCCCTGTCCAAAGCTCAGGGGTGGTGTCTCCATGAGCCAATCTGACCCCTGAGAAATGTGTTGTGGCCACTGATGCCCTGAGTGCTCCTGCAGAGTTTGAAAAGGATGAACACGTGCATGTGAAGCTGCTTAGGCTCTCAGGGGAGAGGGTAAAACCAGCACTGTCACCAACAATTCCCAGTCCAGGGTGCTGGAAAAAGGAGTGGCAGAATTAGTGAAGGGCTCTCTCTGCTCTCATTGCCTTGCAAGGGCTTTGTGTGGCCTCTTTGGTGCTTCACTGAGGAATAACCTGCTCATTTTAATTTTCATTTTAACTTCTTGGGCAATACAAATAATTCCCGGAGTCCTGAAATCTGGGATGTGAACAGGGAACTGCAGGAGCCTGCTCAGCTCTGGCAGAGCTTTTCAGCCCCAGCTCAGTGCTGGTCCTGCCCCCTGACACCGCAGAGTCTGTGTTACCAGCATTGGAGGCTTTTCTGTCCCCTCATTACCCTGGATGACGAAGAAATGATTGTGGAAGTGAGGAGCTGAAGCCTTTGGAGGCATCTGTTTCTCATAATTCCATTCTGGAGCCCAGTGAAAAGGCAGGAAGGAGTCCAAAGCATTTTTCCATCCGGGACTTCATATTTTCCTTTTCGGTTGGCGTTAGCAAAGACTTTTTTTCCTTGCAGGTTAAGGCTGGTTCTAAATAGAAAATTTCCAAAGATTCTGGTGATAATTGGTCACTTTGCAGAGCTGTACCTAAAATTGTCAGCGTGCCCTTTAGGGCCTCCTGTGGGCTTGCTGGAAGAGCAGATCAGTAAGTTGCATGTGTGGTACTGGCGTAAAAACAATTTAAAAGTACTTCCAGAATATGCAGTAACAGTGTCAAAAACCCCTCCAGCGTTGGAGTTTTGCCTTTGTGGCTTTCTTGGGTGTTTCAGATCTGGTTTCATCTTAGGGCTCTGCTCGGGGCAGTGAGCATTGAGTGGGAGCCGGGTTGTAGATGCGGGTGGCTTTTTGTGCTCAATACATCATCTTTTCCACTGCCTTGGCAGGGAGTCCTTAGGGCAGAGCCACTCCTTTAATTAGCTGGAATACTGGATA
>VXAU01005630.1:161979-217837 GCA_013399695.1 Formicarius rufipectus
CTGATGTTGCAGCTGTACATGGGCAATGAGCAGGTACTTCTTCCTGACTCCTTTTTCCTATTTTTCTTGCAGGAACTGTGGACATGGGTGGCAAACAGTCCACAGTTGGAGAAGTCCCTGTAATTCAGACACCTGTGACAGAGAGCATTCAGGATGCCTACAAATCTGGGGACACCAGCAAGGCCCAAGAGCTGATTAAGTTGTCCTGTGAGGAGACTGCACTGCAGGTGGAAAAGGTAGGATTAGGTTACTGCTCTTCCCCAAATTTTATAGGGAAAGAAACCCAAATGCTAAAGCTCCTGTCATTTTTTCATGGAGAAAATCCATTCATTTATAGGGCCCCCAGATGTGGCTGGTTGTGTGGGACACTTCAAAAACCAGCTCAGAGGCATTATTTGCCCTTGCAGACCCCAGGGCACTGGGTGTGCAGGAGGCTGTGTGAGGAGGGCTGCCCGTGCTGTGCCCACCAAAACAGGGAATTACACTTTTTCCCCTTAAAAAGGAAGCAGTTTCTAGACTTAGCAAAACATGTATCCCCCTGTCAGTACAAATGGCCCTCGGGGCAGATGTTGCTGCCTGTGTTTGGGTGTGTGTCCCCAGCTCTGTGCCAGCTCCTGCACTGCTCTGCCTTCAGAGCCCTCATTTTGAGCCTGCTCTTTGCACAGAGCTGCTCTGGGTGTTGTGGCAGAGCCACCTGCACGTCAAGCCCGGGCACATTGACCATCTCCAAAATAGGAATTACGGCACCTTCTAGCTGAGCTGTGCAAATGCTTTTACTGTTGCTCCATGAAAACTGGATTTTACGCTCCCCATCCTGCGCCTCAGGCCCTTCTGTGACAAAACCCTACCAAAAAAACCCCTATAAAACAAACCCTATAAAACAAACCCCCAACAAATTGCTATAATTAATATATCACACTGATGATTCTAATGGCCACTGGTGTTTAAGGCCACCTCAGTTAACCCCAGTGACAGTGTGCAGGCATGAGCACGGGCACAAATAAACAGCACGGCCCTAGAGATGCTCGTTGCCTTTACAGAGAGTTTCTCCTGCTGTTTTTCCTTCCCCAGTGTCAGCTTTTGGGTATTGCAGCAGCATTTGGGGACCTGCAGGCGGTGAGGTACCTGCTGAAGGAGGCGTTGGTGGTGCTGCCAACAGAGCCCAGTGATGACAACGCAGCCGTGGTGGCAGCTTATTTTGGGCACAAGGACGTGGTGAAAGAGCTGCTGGATTCCCTGCGTGGTAAGCCTGGGGTTGCCTCTGCCTTTCCTCAAGGTTTTTGGTAGTCACAGCCTCCAGCAGGCATTTGTTTGCTTTTTGTACATTCCTTGAAAAGGGAGGGACGCAGTCAGGAGAAAGGGCGTGGAGGGAGCAGATCTCTGCTGTGCTTGAGGAAAACTTCCCCCGTGGTGGTGGTGGGGAAAACCCACAGACAAAAAGGTATTCCCTGCTTTTGCAAGTTGGAAGATGCCATTGAGGCAGTTCCTTCCCATCAACCCTCACAGCTGGGTGAGATTCCAGACCCTGCAGAGAAATGAGGGGGTTTTTGAGGAAAAGCATCATCCCACTGCTGATCCAGCAGTCCCAGCGGTGCTGGAGTGAGCAGCACGACTGGTGAGGAGCAGTTTGGGTGCACAGCTGGCACCCCCTGGGTTCTCTTCTTGGCATTTTTTGTCTTTAAGGGGAATTAATTCCCATAATTATATGTTACTTCAGTTTTACTTTAGCCATTATTTTCCAGCAGAACAGAGGCGTTTTTAGGCTCAGTTCTTAAGGCAGCTGTGGGGGCAGGGGCAGAGCATTACCCAGAGTCAGGGCCAGGAGCTGAGTTTGGCTCCCTTGTGGCTCTCTTGGTGTCCTTGGCTTGGCAGCTGCTTCTCCCTGGGACCCTCCATGGATTTGGGATCCAGTGGTCCTGCAGAGCATCTGGGGAGAATCCGCCTGAACCTCAGACACTGCAGAAACCACAACAGCTAAGCTGCCTTCTGCAATATTTGACCTGATTACAGCTCTGGCTCCTCACTGAATACTTGCCAGTGGCCTCCCTGAGAACGGGAATAACCTGTTGGGAATCCTGCTTTATTTGGTGTTCTGTTAGAGCACTGCTAAGCAGAGAAATGCTCCAGTTTGGGGGATGCAATTAAAGGCAATATTTCCTTCAGCCAGAAAAGAAGCTGATTAACCTAGTAGCACAAATTAAATTACATTAATATAATCCACTGAGGAATGCAAAGTGACTCGAGTAGTTTCTGGAAACTTCGCTCAGTTTAGAACTGACCAAATTGCCTCCAACTCTCGTTTTGGGGGGGGGGGTCAGGGGAGGAGCTCAATACAAACAGCAGCTTTCAGACATTTTTGTGCAGGACTTTCCAATTGTTTCCTTGGGAAATGGCACAGAAACCAATCACAGGGCTTAGGAATAGGTGGATTTGCAGTTTGGCTGATGCACCGCAGCGATTCTCTGCGGAACAGGGAGAACCACTTGTGGCTTACAGCTTAAGCGGAGCCCCTTTTCTGCAGGTGAGGGATTTAGTTCAGTCCTTAAGAATGCAAAGAGCAATGTAATTTCCACATGGATAAGCTGCAAAAAAAAAAGAAAAAAAAAAAAAGTTGACGTGTGAACTTGGGCTTCTGGATGTTCCTGTAAGTGTTGTGAAGGGGGTGTGAATTGGTAAATAGAGGCGGTGCAGTGAATCAGGGGAGATTTGAGGACTCACTGTTGGCAGAAATAATCTTGTCGTGGGCATTGAGTTGCATGCACAGAATTAGGCACACCTAGAGGAAAGCTGTGCTCTGCAGGCAAAACGTTATTTCAGTAGAAAAAGCAGTTTGGGAGTGACTCAAACTCTGAGCAAATTGATGCAGAAATCAAAATGTGGTATTTTAGTTTTAGCCTTAAGTGGCATTTGTCTGACTTTACTATGGATTGATAGTAAAGACTTGACCCAAAATGAAATATTTGAAGGGGAAATGAAATTTGTTGTGGGGACTTCGGGCTGCAGCGAAAACAAACTAAGCCAGTTGTTTACTTGTAGAGTGAGGCACTTATTTTTGTTTTACTCACCCAACAACATGAGAAGTCATCTAGTTTTCCCCATTCTTGGTATCCCCCCTCATGAACTTGGGAGAAGTGGCCTGTCTTGGGTGTTTGGATCTCTTGGATCTGGATGCAAAGACAGTGCAGGTCTTCCCACCTCAGTCTGGGCTCAGATGTTTGATTCTTCTGCCTGTACCCACGTGGCATCCTCAGAACCTTCTGCTGTTGCTGGGTCAGGTCGGGGACATGGAAAAGCTTCACCCATCAGCTGGGTGGGTGATGAAGAACACTTGAGCAAAGCTGAGAACTTGGTGCTTACCCAGTGTTGTAAATGACCACCCGGAATGACCAAGTCACTCAGCAAAAAAAGGGCGGTTTTAATTGTATAGGTAATGAAAATTACAGAGTGAAAAAAGGCAGCGCCGGGTGCACCACAGAGTCACCGCCCTGTCAGTAACACCCCGTCAGAGCTCAACAGGCTCTGCTTGTAGACAGTCAAAACATACATATTCTTTGTTTCTGGTTAAATGATTGCCTTTTAAATCTTGTCATCTGATTCTGTGTGGTGCTTCTTGGTAATCATGGGTCAGGAAGGACTGTGATATTCTTAGCTTAAATTTTCACTGGAGAGGCTCTGTTGCTTCAGTTCCCTCTCTCTGGTCTGGGGTTTCTTCCCTCCTTATCTTGGTTGGTCTGTTTCCCTGTTGTGTAGAGGTACCCGGCTTAATCTTCGTTTCCATTGCATCTCTCTTGTATCCAAAGGCTGCTCAGTCATTAACTTTCTTCTTTTACCCTCTTTTTATATGTTAAACTAAGTTCATGTCTTGCTTTTAGTTGCTAAATCTTTCCGGCATATCCCACAAGGCCCAGATGTACAACATTCAATGCTTTCGGAATCCCACTGAATAATTTGGCAAACCATACAGGATACTTTGTTATATTTTTGACACGAATTAAGCCTATATTTCTCACACCCAGCTCTCTCCCCTACCACCCTTTTGCAGTGCCCTCTGTTCCTTTGTCCTCGGGGCTTTCGCCCCTCTACCCAAACCCCTTTGCACCCCCCCTCACCGGTGGCCGTTTCTTGCACATCACAGCCCGGTGACAGGACCCACGCCACGTTCCATGTGTTTTTTTGGTAGGTCCTAACACTTGCCAGCAGCTCCTGAACTGGATGTTGGCCATAGCCTGCCAGCAGGGCCACCTGGACGTCGTGAAGCTCCTGGTCCGTGCCTACAGCGCTGACCCGGAGAGCTGCGCGGTCAGGAGGAACGAGTTCCCCGTGCTCATCCGACTGCCCCTCTATGCTGCCATCAAGGCAGGTGGGTATTGGCACAACCTCCCCCCTCTGATGATGGGAAGGAGGAGCCTATGTTTATTTTACTTAGTGCTTATGATGCTTATTTTTTTAATGCTTATTTTACTTATGCTCATTTTGTTTATGCTTATTTACCTTGGACTTATGATGATGCTTATTTTCTGTGCTTTTATACTTATCACAGAATTTGCTTAGTAGTATGAAATTCACTGCAGCAAAACTCACACAAAACTCCTTGAAAGGGCCATGCCAAGAGGCCCAAAGCTTCTTGGACCAATTAAAACAGCCAGGATACCCCATGATAAATCAGAAAACATGTCAAAAGAACAAGAGAAGTCCAATTAGACCAGCTACAGTTGCCAACAAGACTGGTTTGAACCAGTTTTGAGCAAAAGGTAAAAAGTTCACAAGAGGAAGACCCTTTACTTCATCCCTACTGACCCCCAGGGACCCCTGCCCTGAATTCCCAGGAGGAACAGCGCACGCACAAGGAGCAGCAGCACGGGGCGGAGAAAATGGAAATCAGTTCCTGAGACTCATTATAATAACCCCGCCTTCTCTAAGGAAATAATGTTTATGCATAAAAGAAAAATGAATATGTATAACTTACTTGCATAGAAACCCTTTGTTAACTCAACCAGGGGCGCGTGTTTTTGGGAGTTTATTCCATGCACCCAGGTCTGGAATAAATGTACCTTTCTATAACCTCACTGGATTAGAGGGATTTTTTATTCCACAAAACACCTCTGCCCCTTGTCTGCAGTGGCTTTGAGGTCGTTCTCCTGTCTGGATTTCCAGTGGGGATAAATTAAAACCGAGCTGGCTGTGAACCCCCTGACTCAGCCGAACTGAAGTCAGGGCCTTGTGAAGTTCAGGTTGCTGTAAATGCTGAGGGGCTGAACTTTCCTCTCTAAACTCCCAGGGAAAAAGAGCCTTAGGAACTGAAATCCCTGCAAGTAAAAGCATTCTTGTTATGGACACTCTGGCACACATGCTTGGTTTGGGCTGAATAATTCACACTTGAAAGCGCAGCTGTGTGTAGAGTTTAATAAGACAGGGGGGAAAAAAGAGATAAAAGAGAGCCTGGGCCAGCACTGTTGAACAGTGTCTGTGCTGCCTCAGAGCAAAGTGAGTGCTGTCACCAGAGGAAACAGCCTTTGCACAGTTCAGTTTCCTTTTTGCACACCCTCGTGGGGGTTTTTTCAGAAGTGGTTATTTCCCAGGATTTCTGTTCAGGTCCTTGTTGGTTCATTGACGTGAGACCGAGAGAACAAACAATCTACTTTTCTCTGCAGGCAATGAAGACGTGGCTGTGTTTTTGTTACGGAATGGAGCTTTCTTTTGTTCCTACATCCTGATGGACAGTCCTGAATCCAGCAAGCACCTTCTGAGGAAGTATTTCATTGAGACGAGCCCACTCCCAGGTAGTGCTCCAGCAAAAACAGTAAGTAGCCATTGATGTGTCTGAAGAGATGTTATTTTTAAGAGGCATCGTGTTAATAGTTGATAATTGTGTACACTGCGGTTGGTGATTCTTGGTCTCAGCTAAGAGCCTTGTGGTTTACTGCCCGCTCGGAGAACAAGCTGTGGAAGTGGCTTTGATGCCAGAGCTGAATTACGAGGTGTAAAACATCGAGCCTTTGAAACGGCATCGTTGTGCAGGACCAGGTCTGTGGCAGCTTCCACGTGGCCATTCAAACACAGCCCTGTGAACCAGGCTGGGCAAAGAAGACATCCACTGTGTGCTCAAAGTCTTCCAAAAGAGCAGCTGGGCTTCTTTCCAGCACAGGTTCCCTCTGTGAGCCCGGGGTGGTCACTTCAGCTGGGTTCTTGTTGTTCCTCCTGCTTGATGCCCCAAGCTCTGTGCTGTCCCGGGGTGTCAGTGGGGCAGAGTCAACCCTCCCGTGTCTGTCAGCTCAGGGACAGCAACAAACAGGGTCCTGTGGCTTTTTGTTAACGTGGGGCAGGAGCAGGGACAGCTCAGATCTGCTCAGGATCTGCCCACCTCAGATCCTCCTCAGTCAGAGATGGCTGACAGTGACAGCTCCTGGGCCAGCATGGTGGGTGATCAGATCCTGTTTATTACCTGAGCTGTGCTTGTCCCGCAGAAATGGGTTTTAATGAAGCACAGAGGCTGATAAAAAGCAACTGAAGCCTTTCTATGTTGGCAAGACTAATATAAAGCCTCTTAGAAAGAACATTCTGACCATAATGGTAATTCATTTGCATCTCTCTCCCACTGCAAAATGGGCAGGGTTAAACTCCTCAAGTCCCACAGCTGTTGAAAGGCTTAGTACTTGATGATGATGCTCTGAGATCTGTGGATCTCATTGTTCCCATGCAGGGTATTATTACATTTCATTATTATTAAATGTCTTTGGATGTCTTAATCTCTGTTATCCCAGTGTCCTTTGTTCAGGACTGAAGAACATCTCACACTGTTACTGCTTTGTAGGGAAGCACACAGTATTTCATATCATTTGTTCCATTACCCAGCAATTTATTGTCAGGCATTTTTCATTTTCCCTCTCAGGGTGTTGTTTTCCCAACACTGAATAGGAGCATCAGAGCTTTCAACAGTCACAGTTTTCATCAGGGCATAAAACTTTTTGCTGTGAAAAGATGCCCCTACTCAATCCAGTTGAGCTTCTGTTTGCTCACTTTGGAACATTGCAGGCTGTTGGTTCTGCTTTGGTACTAAATTAAAGTAAACAGAGAGGTTTTTTCAGAGTTTTACCAACTTCTGCTTTCTCTGTTTTCCTGCCAAATGCCTCTCACTGGGTTCCTGATGGTACTCTGATTATTAGGGACTGCAGACCACATATGTGAGCTTGACTTCATTAGGTTCAGTCAGCAGATTTAGAACCCTCTCTCTGCTCTTCTGAATTTTGATGACAAACAAAAGGAAGCTGAATCCGAGATGTGGGGATAAGAGTTGATAAACCTACATGCCATTTAGAAGAAAAAAAAAATCCAGCTGGATAATTTAGCTTGAATAAACTTGAAATAAATGTTTGAATCACAGGCAAGAGGTCTGTTTTCCATGTGAAATTGCTGGCAGTATTTAACTTCGCTGCTGTCAAAATGACTCAGCTTTGCTGTTGTCACACCCTGAACGAAGCAGAGAGCAGTCCTAAAACATCAGCTAATTGCCAGGAGGGCCTGGCTTAAAAAGACAGAAAAAAGCAAAGCAAAAAAACCCCAAACAAACCAAAACCAGAAACCTGACCTTGATTTTTTTCCGGTAGCTGTTTATTTTTAATATGTTTGCTTATTTAATGCTTTCTCTTTGAATCCATTTTGGCAGAGTGGGACAGCCTGGGGAAGACGTGTCCCAGTTTTCCGGCAGAGCTTGGGGCTCTGGGAAGTGACAGCCCTGAGACTTTCCTAAAGCCCAACTTTCCTCTGGTCTCAGCAGCTTCGTGGGTGCAAGTCTTCTCCTCTGGTGGATTCTGCAGGCGTGGGATGCGCGTGTCAGAAACCTCCTGGGGACCAGCGCTGGTCCCTTGAGAGGGAGCCCAGAACTTCCCTGGGGTTGGTCCCGTGGCTGCTGTGGGAGTGGAAATGCAGTGGATTCCACAGCTGAGCATCCACTGTGCTCCTTTGGGCTTCCCCCACCTTCCAGGCAGTCACTGCACCCAGACAAGAGGAGCTACATCTCATTTTTCTAATACCTGTTTCTCCTTTTTCCACCCCTCCCCGGTGTAAATTTATCCCCACAGCAAACCACAGCTTTGCTAAAGAGAGGAAGTGGTCCCTTTTTACAGGAACAGGTAACAAATGCCCAAAAGACCCTCTGCAGTAAAGGGGCTGGGCACAGATTCCAGACTTCAGTAGGTGTAGACAGAATGGAGATAAAAGTAATTTTCCAGTGTGTGCAATGTGAGATATTGAATTTTTCCATTACAGACCAGAAAAGACCTCAGGCTGCTGCTTTTTCCCTTGGAAGCGTTTTACCAGTAATTTTATATGAAAGCAGAGCAATGTGTGGGATCCTCCTGACATTTTGGTCCCCCTGGTTACATCACCGTCAGCGTGGGGATGTGCAGCAGTCCCACTCAGGAGTCACAGCAGTGTTTGGGTGGAGGAGCAGACCACCCTCCCCAGAATATCCCATCCCTCATCCACAGAGAGGTTCTGTGGGGACACGTCACCTCATTTCGGGGAAATGCACAACAGCCCTTTTTAATCACCTTACCAGACAGTCTCAGATTGAAGTAAATGCTTTTCATATTTAGAGTTGATCCTTTGCCCAAGAGCAGCAGGGTTTCTTGCTTCTGCACAATTTCCAGTGTCTTGCCTTCTTCAGTGCATCCCCTGATTGTTGTTGAAGATTTCAATTGT
The DNA here is from genome assembly GCA_013399695.1 of Formicarius rufipectus. Classification (NCBI taxonomy): domain Eukaryota; kingdom Metazoa; phylum Chordata; class Aves; order Passeriformes; family Formicariidae; genus Formicarius; species Formicarius rufipectus. The sequence goes on from VXAU01005630.1 coordinate 170,680, forward strand.
TCTTCAGGGCTGGTGTTGAGAAATTCCTCCCTTGGCAAGAGAAAGGGGGTCTGCAGAGGTTTTCCCTGCCCTTCTGAGGAGCAGTGAGCTGCCTGGGGTCTGAGCTGACACCCTCTGTCTCTTCTTTGAGCTCACCAGCTGATCCCAGAGGAGGGTTGAGCTGATCACTGGCCTCTGGAAGTTTGGCATCACAGACCTTTGGCCTCAAAGAAACAGTGTTTTCTGGGAAGACAGTGGAGATGGTTAAATATGAGTTGGGGAGGAGATCCCCTCTTTTTGTGGTTTGCTGTCAGGCTTTCTTTCACTTCATTACAATTTCACTGCAGTCCTGAGCCAAGTAAAGCCCTGAGGGTAACTCCACTGCCATCAGGTGACTCGTACCAGGATGAGTTTGGTCCACTGTCCCTAAGTCAGGTGAGGGGGCTTGGCTGGTCCCCCAGTTTGCAGCACTCAGGTGGAAGAGACACTTGGCTTTGGATGGGAAGAAGGACCGAGTGGGAAGGAGGGCACTGATTGCTGAGATTGGAGATGGGGCACCAACCCTGCAGTGTTCAGAGCAGGTGCTGGATTTCACAATCTTGTCTGTGGTTTGGGGAGTCACTGTCTGAATTCTGCAGGTATGTTTTCATCAAATGAAATACCCTGAGGCCATGGCTCTGCATTTCTGAGGGAAAGGATACACAGCAATCTAAATGCAAAATAGAGATGGGTATCAGTCTGCAAAGAGAAGCAGCAGAGATTAGTCCTCCTTGCTGTAGTCCTGCTTGCACCCCCTAAAAGCACGTTGTAGGTCTTGTTATTACTGTTTTGGTCATCTAGTCAAGGACAAGTGCTTTTTTCCTGGAGCCAGAGATTTGTGCTGGGCGTTGCAGGTGAGAGGAAGTAGCAAAAAAAAAACGCCATGGAGAATTTAAAGCAGGTTTGTAAGCAGGAAGCTGTTAAACACACAACCTTGGGAAATGGAGCTGTAAAGCAGCCCAGTGCTCAGTGCCAGTGTGAAGCTTTGCAGTGGAACTCCCTTCCCCCGGGGGCTCTGTGTCCTGCAGGAGCAGTGGCTGCTCTGCTTCACTCTTTTCTTGTTGCTGCTGCCTTGTTGGGTTTCACAGGGGTGCCTTGTGGGGTGGTGCTGAATGCAGCTTTAAACAAACAGCCTGTGCTCTCTGCTTTGGTTTCCCCAGAGATACAACAGGCACAGTATTTCCATTCAGATTGTCAGAGCTGTCCTGAGGCATCACTAGTGAAGACTTGAAAAGCACTGTGTCTGCGTGAAGGGCAATTGCTGCCAACATCCAAAAAGTGCAACTGTTTGTGCTTACCCTTTGTTCCATTCTCCTACACGTCTGGACAGTGTGATCTACTGTACTTGGAGTTCTGAGTCTCAAAAAACCTTTTGAGATACACCTTTGTTTCTCTTTTATTTCTCTCCCTTCCCAAAATATATTCCTTTTAATTTTAAATCTGGGGTTAAAAGTCTTAGCATCTAAATACTGGGCATTGGAAAGCAAATTGATTTGCTGTCGGGTCCTTGCTGCCTCCTGGTGGAGAATTCATGGTCGTTCCACTGAGGCTGTTTGGGGACCGGTTCTGTCAAAAGCACTGAGTTTATGAAAACGTTTTGGGAATAGCATTTGACAAATGTGTGTTTTGGAACGTGGACTGGAATGCAATGAGGTTATCTCAAAAAAATGAAGCCTTGGGTTATTTCCTTGCATTGCTGAGCATGATGTGTTCATGTTTTCTTCTGTACAATCTCGAGCCCGAATAAGTGGTGATGCCTTTCACAACAGCTTCTGTTTTCTTCTCAGAAGAGGATGAAATGACTTCCTTGTCTTACTGTCAAAAGCAGCAGAACGTTGTCTAGAAAGGAGGCAGCTACCAACATCATGTGTCTCAGAAACTAAAATATCTTCCTAAATGATACTGAGCAAATTTCTAGAGTTTAGAAATTCTTTACAGAAGGTGTTTGTCTTCCCTCACCTTTGCCAGGTGTTCCTTTGCAACACCTCAACCTTCCCCAGAACAGTTTGGCTGCTTGTTGGAAGGTTTAGGGTGAAGAGCAGTGCCTGGGCAACATGATTTAATGATTATTAATCAATGATTCCAGCAACAGACCTCTTTCTGAAAGAGTCATTTCCACACTCAGCAGATCCATCCCTGTGCTCTCTGTGGAGGCACAAGGAGTGATCCAGCAGCGTTTCTGAGGCTGCCTGACCCTCAGGGCTCTGCTGGACCTTCTCTTGGTGTCCAGAGTCCCAATGCAATCCATGTCCAAGAGACAGAGGGGGGTTCTGTCAGCAGATTTAAGGCAGTTTCCATGATCTGTCCGTATCTAGTGTAGGGTGAGGATGTGTCCTGTGGGACAGGGGGCCCCATGGAAACTCACCATGAGAGTCTGTCCAGCTCTCAGCTCAGTGTGCAGGTCTCAGGCAAAGGGTTCTCTGGAGCTGGTGGATGGACTGGTGAAGAAGTCCAGGGCCCCTCGACTTGCACTTGCTCATGGTCTTTGGAGTGAGATGGTGGAGCAGATAGAGCAGGAGCTGCTGGTACCCAGCCATGATTTCTTCCCTGAGTCAGTTTAATCCCTAGAAGGAGGCTGGAAAGTGGGCAGAATGTTTCTGGTCTGTGCTCTGCTGTGCCAGATTCCCACAGGCTGAGAACAGCTGGGATTTCACTGATGGGGTTTTCTCTTCTTTCTTTGACACATGCAGGCTTTGTGTGTGAACTGGTCAAACCTCAAGCTGCCCTGGGTGGATCTAGACTGGCTGATAGATATCTCCTGTCAGATAACCGAGCTCGATCTCTCTGCCAACTGCCTGGTCTCCCTTCCATCCGTGATCCCATGGGGCCTGATAAACCTCAGGAAGCTCAGCCTGGCTGACAATCAGCTGACAGAGTTACCCACTGTGCAGTCATCTGATGAAATCATCTGTACAAGGTGTGTGCACTGGATGCCTCCAGCAAACTGAAGCCCTGAGGAGAGCAGCTTCAAATGAGTCCATGTGCTTGTGTGAGACTGTGGAAGTGAGGAGCATATTGCAGGAGTTTCTTGGGTCGTGTTCTGCCTGCTGCAAGGTTCAGCTCAGGAGTTGCCCTTTTGTGTTCCCAAGTTAGTAGTCAGGACAACTGTAGGGACTTCCCTTCCTGTATTGTCTCTTGTTGCCTCTGCTGCTCTCCAGTTCTGGTGAGCCCCCTTCCTCTGAGACCTGAGCTGACTCAGATTTCCTGGCTGAAATCAGTGATGTGATCTGCTGCCTACCCAGACCACTTCTCTCTGCTCCCTGGAAGGGTTAATTTGCTAATTAATTAGGGCTTAATGCTTTGCCTTGTGAGGCACATTTTCAGCTGCTTTCATTCAGAACTAAGGCTGTCCTGGTAAAATAGATGTCTGTGGCAACAGGATCCTTTGCTGGCATTTTCCTGATGCCTGACTGAGTATGTTCTTTACTCCCAGGTTACTTGAGGTCGACGTATCCAGCAACAGGCTCTCTACTCTCCCCACTGGATTCCTACACCTCAAAAACCTTAAAAAACTCATTGCTTCCAAGAACTACCTGGAGAAGTTGTTTGATGAGGAAAACAGTACGTACACTCCAGTATTTTGCTGACATTTGCAGGCTGAGCTGCAGGGGCAGAACCCCAAACTGGTCTAAACTCAGTGTTAGGTGGAGATGCTTTAGTGGCTCTCAATCCTTTGTCTGAAGTACATGACAGGCCTGGTTATTTTTCAGCTCTCACAGAATCCTTTGGCTTTTATCTGACAACTGTGTGGCATCTTGCTGGATCAGACTGCTGTCATGCTAACACCAACTCCATCATGTGTCATGTTTTCTAGCAACTAATTGGATTGGCTTAAGGAAGCTGCAGGAGTTGGATGTCTCTGACAACCGGTTGGTGGAACTTCCAACGGTTTTCCTGTACTGCTTCAAGTCCCTGAACATACTGAATGTCTCCAGAAATCAGCTGAAAGTGTTCCCAGATCCCTGGGCCTGCCCCTTGGTAAGTTGAAGTGTTCTGGCAGAGTCAGAGGCTGAAAAAGCTGTTGAAACGATGCAGGCAGTACCCTGTCATAGTTAAGAAGCCTTTGGGGGCTGAAAAGGGTGTTGTGTTTCTGTAGGAGTGCCCCTGCCTGATTTGGTTTATGGGTCTCAGATCAAATCTTTCATGTTCCCACCATCTTGATGGCATTGGTGGAAAACTTCTAGAGAAGTGCCTTACATGGATGTGTGAGTTTTCTCTGTAGTTTCCATGGGCAGGATTGTTTTAGGCTCATTTTATAAACCACCCAACCTTCATCCTAGTTAACTTTACCCATTCCCATGGCTAACTAGGGCATTTATATCCACCCATCACTGTGATTTCATTCCTCATCATTACAGAGACCAGTGCACTCTGGTGAAGTGTTGGCTTATGGTTGAAAAGCAGAGGGCTGATTTTCAGAATAACTTCTGAAATACTTTTGGCCCACCAAGGAATTTGCCCATCAATTGAGTGCATCTCCTTAACAAGCCCTGTGTGCCTGCATGCCCAATAATTTATCTAGATCAAAATCTTTACTAGCATGAATTTATTACTGCCTTTAACATGTGACAGCTCATATATCTCATTATTTGAAGAGATGATTACTACTCTGTAAGTGTGTTTTCTATTTTCTAGAAATGTTGTAAGGCATCTCGGAACTCACTGGAATTCCTACCTGATGCGTTGACCATTTTCTGGAAAAATCACCTGAGAGAAGTGGATTTTTCTGAGAACTCACTAAAAGAAGTTCCACCAGGACTTTTTCAGCTTGAAGTAAGTGTCATTTCTCCATCCTTCACAGTGTTTCTCCTGATAGTGACTCTGACCTCGAAGTCACAGCAGTGGCTGCCTGGGTAAGGTAGAGACTATGAAACCACCCCTGAATCACTAAATTCAAGCCCTCATGCAGTGTGATAGGACATCTAGCTCTTGACACAGGTCTTCTGAGAACCCTTTGGGTGGCTGTGGCTTTCAGAATTCGGGAGCACAGTTTTGGAAGAGCACCACAGCCTCGTGGCTTCAAGCTCCACCCATTAAAACACAGCTTTACTCAAACATGTTCACAGATAGCTGTGCTTTTTCTTCATCTGGCCCCCCAGTGTTGTGTAATTAAGAGTTAGTCTTTCTGTGCTGAAAACAGCATGTTTGAATGGCCAAGTAGTGCTCCTTGGGACCTCTGTCATCTTGAAGCTTGTAGATTAAAAAATTCATGCCACAGATCCATAGTTTTACATCAGAATTCTTCAGAATTTGTGGCTTTGGCATGAAAACAAGCAGAACTTGAGGTTTTCCTCCAAGCTTCCCTTCCAGATTGTGAAACTGAGAGTCACGGACAGAGAAACAGAGGTAAGTGTTTGTGGAAAAGTTTCACTGCTGGCCTCTGTGGGCAGGTTGCAGAAGTGATCGTTCATACACCCATGTCTGGTTTGAATCTCAAGAATCTTCTGCAGAGGTGCCTTTTCCTCCTGCTGGAACAAGAGTGCTGAGGGTTGGGCTCCCTCTTTCTTTGCAGCAACCCCTGCAGGTTTGGCTTTGCTCTCTGGTAGCCATTTGTTGTCAGCTGGCATTTCTCCTGGCACAGAGTGAGTCCTGTGGACTGTTGTCTCCAAAGCTTGGTTTTTCTGGGTCCAATGAGGCATCCCAGTGGGCGAGTATTAAACGCTAGGTGGTGCTTCAAGGGCACAGTTCTCGGGTGCTGCCGCTCAGAGGCTGCTGAGGGGTGCAAAGGCACCCTTGAAGAGTGGCAGAGACCTCAGTGCCATCCCTGCTGGTGGGCTGCTTTCAGAGCTGGCGAGCTCTGGCTGCCTGAACAGTGTCAGTTTTTATCCATCTCGCTCCAGCGTGACCTTCGGAAAGGAAATAAATGGGTTTTTCCACTCCACTGAGAGCTGGACTGGTGGAGAGCAAATAGAAGGTGAAACCCCATGCCTAGGTGGGCTTGAGCTGCTCCTTGGTTGTAGGGTCTGTGCTGGTGAGTAGGGCTGCACTGACAGCCCAGCCCTCTCCAGAAGCAGAGGTGGGCAGGGGAGGAAATGGGCAGCAACATGTTCCTCCATAACATGTGTTATTGCTGGGTAGGAGCAGCACTGAACTGTCTTCTCCCTGGGAAAAGCAGAAAGCAGAGGAGGGAACTGACTTGAAAGCATGCCTTTGACCCAGACTGGTGGGACGTGTAGGTTAGCACTGGCCTTTGCATGATTTGTGGGGGAATCTCAGGACTGAGAGCAGCTTGCAGTCACTAATATGATGTGTATACTGGAAATGTGGTGTTCAGGGGAGTAGAAACCTGCTCAGCTTTCCTGGCTGTTGCCTTCTAAACCAACCATGTGTTCTCCAAACCATGTCTTAGTTCTCTAGACTAGTTTGCTTCTCCCTAGTTTGCTTGCAGACACCTGACCCTCCCAGGGTGGAATGACTCAAGTGAGACCCTGCTCAGCTTTTCCACACCATGAGCTGACCAACCCTAATCAAGATGCTGCAGTTCCTTCCCTCTGGTGTAATCTAAGACCCTTTTTGCAATTTTGGAAGTAGGTTTGGAGGAAGTTTGTCTGCCACTGCCATTGCATCCCTTCTGGAGGCCCCCATTATCATCCTGAAAGGCAGCAAAAGTGGAGCAGTTAGAGATGAGAGATAAGAGGCAGTTCCAAAACAAGGACTAGAGATCTCCAGAATTACAGCTGTGAAGATCCACAGCCAGTTGAGAGTCACTGATGTCCCCCATGGAGTCAGCACACAAACACTGGAGACAATCTCAGCAGGCTCTCAGCTCCCTGCAGAGTGGCCTTTGGCAGCATTTTTGGGGGGGGACATGTAACACAGATACAGCTGACTGAAAGTGAAGCCCCCCAGCTTGCCCCCACAGAACAAAGTTAGTGCCAGTTGTGGACCGTGCAGCCTCCCTTTCCTCCTGCCCCCTGCTCAGGGATGTTCTGGGGCTCTATGACTAACAGACATGGATGTTAACTACAAGGCCAATTGTTGGGAGGTAAAAATCCACAATTTCATTAACAGCAAACATGACAGCAGAGGAATTCTAAACCAGATTTTATAGTGCTCTACTCCATAATTTCAAAATGAAAGAGAAAAATCTTGCCAGAAGTATGTTGCTGAGCTCTAGAAGAATATATAGCCCCACAGGGAAAGTATTTCAAGTGATTTTAACAACTTAATCAGAAAACCTAGCTGTGTTCAATGCATAACACTGCTACCCAGATAGACTTTCACTTCTTTGCCCCTTTTCTTTGAGAAAATTGTAGCCTTAACCCCAAAGGCCTTTATTCACACCACTGCTCCAATGGAGTCATGATACCATGGGATGAGGGCAGGACCACAGAAGGCAGAGGTGAAGGTAACTAATCCCTTACTAAGGGAAATACTGGGCAGAAATGGGAGGCATAAACTGTTAGTGGTATGGTACCATCCCTGGGTGTCTAACCCCATTCTGGGGCACCACGTCTGAGGCATCATCACTGCACAGCTTCATTCTGGTGCTTTGGAGAGAGCTCCACACCTTCCTTCCAGGGGGAGGTTGAGCCAAGTGGGACACTGATGGTGGTTGGAGGCATTGGCTGGCAGGACTGAGCTTTCCAAGCCTTTCCTGCAGGGGCTCAGTGTGCCTGTCTGCGGTGGGGTGTTGTGCTCCTCCTCTCCCAAACCCCTCCGGTGCTGCCCCTCTCGGATCACTAGAGGGAGCGTTCTGCCTGGCAATGCCCATCGCAGCAGCTGCAGCTGCTTCTCCATGGCCACTGCCACATGGAGACCTCGTGTTTTTGGAGTCCAAGGGAAGGGGAGGAAGGGCCAGCAAACTTCGTGAGGCATTGCTAATCCTGCTCGATGAAAAGGGACAGAAACAAACCTTTTCTCCTACGTGGAGCACAGAAAATGTTTGACTTGAAGCTGAAGCCTCTGCTGGCAAAACATGCTTTCCTTGGGTATAATTCATTAATACTGCTTTACCTGTGGCACGAGATAACTCAGTTCACATTCTGCTTACCTCAGTTTTCGTGGGGGGGACTTGCAGAATCAACTTAGTTGGAAACTACAGAAAAGACTCTTTTTCAGTGGAAAATTGGATTTTCAACCAAATGAAAATGATCATTTGAGCCTCAGCATTACTAAGGACAGATGGAAAAGCATAAACTTTACAAATCTGAACGGGAACTGCATTTTTTTCTTTTATATTTCAGTTAAGTGTAAAGGAAATCTTGTGTTTAACCTCATTCATGCTGTTTCCAGCTGAATCCTTTCTGTGTGCTGTTAACTGCATGGTGTCAATCAACTTCACTTGTTTTTAAAATTCCTGTCTCTGGTGAGGGGGGGGGGTGGGGAGAAAAGTAGGTGGGTAACTTATATAGACCTTGGAAAGTTAACATAAATCCTTTCCATTTCAACAGAGATGTAATAAAAAAGCAATCAAATCTTCCCTTGTGTGAAGCAGTTCACGTTTTGCACCTTGATTTTCTTCACACCCAACAGGTGTAAACCCCCTTTGACTCCAGCCTACACACACACACATATATATATAAATAATCTCATCCATACGTGGCATGCTGTGTTGGTAAATCACACTGTTCTTTTCCACTTGGAAAGGGTTCCTCACTAAAAGTCCAATGTCCTCTCCCATGGGTTGTTTCCAAGAGCATCTGTCAGCAAGTTAAGACTAATAATCTCCCCGAGCTGAGCGTTGCTGCTCCGTGCAGGATCTGCTTGCTGGGGACAGGGAGGAAATGTTTGCATGCTGGGCAGCACGGACAGGATGTTCTGATGAATAAGATGTACTTTCTTCGTGTTTCTGTTATTTAATAGCCACACTAAAAAAGTCCTTTCTGTGTGCTTGGTGCACTCTGTCTTCTAACTGCAGGCTGTTCCTCTTTTTAGGCTTTGGTGTCCCTGAAGCTGCTGGGAAATCAGTTAGTTACGTTGCCCTCGCAGGATAAGTGGAATTGCAAACAACTTAAATCACTGGATCTTTCAAAGAACCAACTTGGGAAGTAAGTGTTTTCTTGCAAATTTTGGCTGAGGAAACAAAAGCTGAAGAAATAATGGCAAACCCCCATCCCTCGTGTAACACAAAGGGTGTCAGGAGAGAATTAATCACCTGCACAGAAGGCATTGATATCCACATACCATGTCCCTGAGGGTATTGTGTGTCTGTGACAGTGATGAATTATCCTGTGCTGATTCTTGGGGCATTTAGCACACTCTATCATTTTTTAAGTGGATAGATTACTGATAATGGCACTTTAATTTCAGAGCATGTAGGAATTTCTTTAACCCAGTGTGTGTGGTTCATCACTGCACATACCAGTTTGTGGGGAGCAGATCTGAACCATAAACCATCTGGCTGGACTGCAGTTTGTAGTTAGCGTGGGAGTATTGTTTTGGAAAAAATGAAAAATCTTTGTTTTTTAAATGGAAGTGTAACCAGCTGCAAGTTCATAGAGAAGATTTCCAACATAAAGGATTCCATGATTCAAAGACTGACGTTAAAAAAGGTCATCCAATAAAAGAGTGATGTTCTTCTGTTTAGAAATTCCAATTGGGATGTTTAACGTAGAGAGTTAAAGGTCCCTGATCTTCTCCAAAACTGCACTGAATCGTGTCATGCTGTTATCTTCACATTTGGGTGCCTGTCCAACACATTTTTTGGAGTCCTTGGGAGTTGCTGTGACAGTTGCAAAAAGACAAACTGCAGTTTTTTGGAACGTCTCAGTGCCCTTCCAGAGTCACGCTGGTGGGTCACCTTGTCAGAGGCTCTCTGGTGAGGGCAGGGAACGGCAGCAGGTCTCTTCTCGTGGAGCTTCTTCAATGAGCTGTTTGACAGCCCACTTAACCCTGACACCCATAAAGCTGGGAGGGGGTCAAGTGCTCTGGCCCTGGCAGCTGGAACCGCTGCCTCGAGGAGCTCTGCTGATTTGCCAGGAGAAGACCATCGGCCCTGGCCACGTGTTGGTGCTGTCTGGGCTCTGTGACTTGCCCGGTGGGTTCCAGGTGCAGTCCAATCCTGCAACCCGCTGGCCACACAGCTCGACGCCCTGCCCGAGCTTCTCTGCTCCAAATGTGTCTCCTCTTCTTTTCATGGCCCACAGGAACGACGAGGGATTCAAAACGAAGCGGCTTCCCTTCTTCCCCACGAAGAGCAGGGTGCGTGGGGGCCCCGAGGCAGGTGAGGGACACGGGAGCGTGGGGAGGCGAGTGCTCCGAGTGCCAGGTGAGCTGGGAAGCAGCAGGAACCTCTCTGGAGTTGGGCTCTGGAGTTGGTTCCCTCTGGAGGGCAAACCAGTGTCCACTAATCTGCGATTTTAGGTGCAAGAGCAGTTAATTGAGAGGAAATGTGTCTAAATAAAATGTTTCTGGGGAAACGGTGCAGCTGGTCGGTACCATCAGAGGGGAAAGCTGAAAAAGTGAGCGGAACCTGGTTCTTTCGCTGAGCTTCTGTTCTACTCACCGAGGTTGTGCTTTGTAGCCAGAGTTCTGACTGGTGTGTTGAAGCGAAATGAACCCAGGATCACCCCAGTTATTCTTGGGGGTGTTTCAGCTGCTGACTTTGCAAATGGCACATTTTCCCCTGTCTCTGATTTGCACCCACAGTTTGGGGCAGGGCAGAAGAGATGCCCTGGATTAGTGCATGTGAAATCCCAGAGAGTACAAAGGAGTGTCTTCAGAAATTACACTGCTTCCTGATCTCAGTGGGATTCATCCCCCATTTTTTTGTTTGTGTATTTTATTTTAAAGCACTTGAGGAGCTTTCTCACTCTGGCTGCCTGCAGAATGCCTAGCTCTAAAGCATTCCTTGCCAACTGCAGAGTGGGATAGAGCCAATGTCTTCCTGAACACATCCAGCTCCTGAGGGAGGGAGAGACCCTCCTGCAGCAAATGCTTTCCTCAGTTCCCCTGAAAATTGTGTATCTCAGGTAGAATTGGTAAATGCAGCTCCCAGAGCCACAGCTGTGGGTTAGGGCTGGAGATCCTCCCCTCCACTCTGCTCCCGTGGGAGGCAGAGGCTCTGCCTGGACCTCCAGCCCAGGCTCATCCTGCCTGTCCGTGGAAGGAGGAGCTGCTGTGCAGCAAAGTGCACCCTGAGGAGGAGCAGAGGTTGGTCTGCACTGTGTCACAGGTTGGAGATGGAAACAGAAATGCTGAGCCATTGGTGAAATCCTGAACGTGGGAGCAACTAGGAAAGGAGTCTGACTCCTGAATCTGTGGGGTGTGATGTATCCTCGGAGCTGCCCCGTGAAGTGCTACAGCAGCGCTTCCCAGTGGGGAGGGGAAGACAGGAGCAGCAGGCAAAGGCAACTAAACCCAGCTGTAAAAAGGGAGTTGCTGTCCCAGTGGAAATGTCTGCATGCTGCAAACTCAGCATAAAGATGGACTCTGCACTGGTCCCGTTTGAAAGCCTTGGCACGTGGTACCCTGGTGCAACTTGGAGCTGCCTGAGGGGGCAGGAGGGCACAGAGTAGCCCACCTGGCTGGTGCCATGGTTGAAGAGCCACAGAGACAGAGCAAAGCCAGCTCATCCCTTTCTCTCTGTTCCTCTGCCAAGTATAGCTTGGTGAGACTGGAGGATGTGGCCAAGAATTTAAAGGACATCAAGAGAAAACAGAAGCTGGAGTACATCAGCTGCTCACAGAAGTCTCCTGGTGAGGTGGGGGGGGGGGGCAGGTTTTCATGTGATTTACCAACAAAGCTGTTTACTTAAGTCGAGATTATTTAAAGAGAGTAATTTATGGATGCTCACTATACTTCGTTTATCAGTCTCAGAATAGCTTCTTGCACATGCATGTGGTGGTGTTTACTCATCCAAAAATACATTTTCAAGATGGGATTTGTTTTAATTTTTCGACAGTTTTTTAAAAGACATTTTGAGCTCCAGCCAGAGAAATCATAAATAACTCATGAATAAATAATTACAATTCATAAACACCTCAGGCTTGCTTCCAATATAGTACACCCCTTTCCACTTGGGACTCCTTGGTGAATTCAGATTCTTGCTGCTATTTGAGGTGGTTGCTCCTACGTGTCCAGGAGGGACTAGGTCTGTCTGTGCCTAGGTGCGTGCTGAGGAGGAACAATGAAAAGTTTAAATCCAGCAATGGGCCAGAAAGGAAGTGAATGGCATCCATGAATAAGCCTGCTGTTCTCCCAAAATAATCCCAAAGTTGATTTTTTTTCATTTGAAAACTCAAAGGAGGACTGTGACATTCTGCCCACAGCAGGCAGTTCTGTCACGTATATGAAACACCCCTGCAGACAGTGGGACTCCCTCACTCCTTTCCTGATCACAGCTCAGGCTGGAGGTGCTGTTAATATTAGGACTGGGGAATTTTCTCCTGAGAAAACCTCTTCCATTTTCTTTTTTTTCCCCCCTTTTTTTCCTGCTAAGTCTACTTACAGTTCCTCAGGGTCTTGGTGGAAGAGGAGCTGTCCTTTCCCTGAGGAAGGCAAGGGCTCACATCTCAGGGAGTTGCTTTGATTGATCAGGGAGGCAGCAGGTGGTGCTGGTTGTACTTTCCTCATCAGACTCAAAATCTCCTTAGTTTTCCTTGACTTCACGATGCTCCTTAGTAGAGAAATGTGGCGCTCTTGGCACAGCGACACAGTTCATGGCAGCTTTTTGTGCCGCTCTCCCAGGAGTAATTCGTGGAGCCAAATGATGCTCTTTGGAACCAGCTGAACTTCCCTTGGTTTGAACCTCTTCAGGAGCAGCAACTCAGCCCTGCAGTTGTTGCTGTTACTGCTTGTGGTGTTGTTTCAGACACAACACGTATCAGTCTGGCAGCTGCTCTTTGGGTTTTCTTCTCCATTGCTGTTGACCTTGAGCCACCAGAAATTACTGCAGGATGCAACGTGGGGGCCTGAACATAAATCCTGACTGGCTTTTCTCAAGCAATACTGAGGAAACATGTTGAGAACCAGGTGTGCCACTGGTGTGCCCATTCAGTGCCATGCTGAGAACCAGCTGTGCCCTTTCACTGCCAGCTGTTGGGCTGGAGTAGGGGCAGTTCCCAAGAGATCACCAAGAGATTCGACAGTGCCTCTTGTCCCCTGATGGGAAGTTGGTTGGGCAGGCTCAGAGTTCCACCCTCAGCACCCCAGAAGTCCTGGACACTGACACCTTCAAAGATGGGCATCACCATGGTGTTAAAACACTGAGATGTGAACACTGATGTTTGATTGGCACTGAATGCTGTTTGCTTTTCTGCTCTTACTTCATGGTGGTCCCTGCCAATGGACATGACCTCGTGTCCTGCCCACAAAGTTCAGGTGAAGCTCTTGATTCAGAGCCTTGATGCCTGTTTTTTTGGATTGTTTTTGTTTTGTTTTAAAGGTGCATTTTGTTTCCTGTCTTGTTCCAGGTCCTTTTTTGGAGTTTCCAGCGTTTCTGAGTGATTCTCTGGAGGTTCTTTATCTGAATGACAATCAGCTGGACTCCATCCCGCAGTCTGTTTGCCTTCTGAAAGGTTTAACAGAACTTTATTTAGGAAAGTAAGTCTGTGTCCTGGAAAAGCTTTGCAGTGTTATTTCCATGTTGTTTTAGTGACCAGTCTTCTGTGGAGCCCCACCCCAGATGTCCAGTGCTTTTGAAATCAAAAAGCTGGGAATAGTCAGCCCCTTGTTAGAATTGGGCCCATCGTTTGTTTTAGATAAGGAGGAAGCTGCTCTTTTGAATTAGGGAAGATGATCTAATGCTTTGAACACAGGCCTGGGAATCTAATGTGCCTCTAGCTCATTCTGCCTTTTTGCTGTCTGTTTCTGTAGTGTTAGATTCAATAACTCATAATTTTTGCCTTTATTTCCTCAACTATCCAGTCAAGATGATTACATTTGTCTGCCTCCGAGGATAAATTGAGGTTATGCATCACTTCTAGGATGGAAATTGCTATTAAAGTGCTGAGTAGTCTTATTAAAATGTTAATGGAAGATTTCTGCAAGGAGAGAATAGTGTAATGTGAGAGTCTGTGAGAGCAGCTTCTTACACACAAAGCCTGGTTGTTGGTAGATTTATTTGTTTTTGTACAGTAACCCTGGTATCCGAGAGCTTCCCCCAGAACTTGGACAGCTGGCTAATCTCTGGCAGCTGGATATCGAGGAACTAAATATCAGCAACGTTCCTGCAGAGATCAGAAAAGAGGGTAAGGCTGATCTTGTGTGTTCTTTATTAAACTGGCTGAATGGAAAATGAAAAGCTCTTCCTTTGAATGGTGGAGAACAGGCAGGGGCAGTGTGTGCCGGAGCCCGTGCTGCAGGGCGCTGGAACTGCACAGGGGAACCTGCTCGTATTTGCAAGTTCGATAAGCAGCGCTGAGCTCTGGCTGGATGAGCAGTTTGGGATAAGATCACGTGTTAAAACGATGCCTTGTAAATGCAATATTTCATTTGCAGTGTGCCCACCGGATAGATTCCGTGGCTTGCTTCCTGGATGTGTATGTTTTGGGGTATTTAGATGGGCTTTCTGAAGACTGAAGTGTTCAGGATCAGCAGCCACAACCCCACTGAAGTGACTTTATTGTGTGCTGCCAGGTTTTTTGGATCTCTTACAATACCATTTTCTTTTTTGTGCCTTTTAATCAGAAAATCCTGTGGGAACGAAGTTATTGGGAATTATTCCTTCTCCGGCAGTATACTGTTGAAGCCTAAATCTAATTTTAACTGGAAACATAAAAGTAGAAGGAAAAACTGAGTATTTTCCAATACTAAATGAGTATTTTATGTTTCCTTTCAGCTTCTGGAGCGTGCGAGCCCCAGCATTTGTTTCTCCTTACAGTGCTCCATTGTGGAGCCTCAGAGCAGTGACCTTTCTCTGGGGTCTCTGTCTCAGGTTTGTCCACTGGAGCTTTCTTTGTTTATTCTCCGGGTTGTCTCGGCCCACAGCGAAACTGCAGGGGAAATGTCCATTCAGCTGATGTGTCTGCAGCAGTAGGGGTTGTTTGGTGTTTGTTTTTTTTTTGCAGTCCTCTTTTGGAGCTGCAAAGCCCACCTAAAGCCTTGTCCCCCTTCCCCACCCCAGGCCCCAAAACCGTGCTGGCGTATCTGCGGGCGCAGCTGCGCAAGGCGGAGAAGTGCAAGCTGATGAAGATGATCGTCATCGGCCCCCCACGACAGGGCAAGTCCACCCTGGTGGAGATCCTGCAGACGGGGAAGGTGCCCCAGATGATGCACAGCGACGCCACCATCCGCACCACCAAGTGGGAGCTCCCCAAGCCCGTGGGACACAAGGCAAAGGTGAAAGGCAGTCGGAGATCTCTGGCCTTGGGTGGGGATGTTTGAGCCCTGCGCTGTCCCGTTTTGGGGCTGGAAGTGCCAGCCTCTTTTCCAAAGAGCAGTTCCCATTGCCTGGCACTGAGACCCATGGCAATTCCTGCATTTCCTTTCCAGTTTGGTCTAGAGGACAGGTGTGTTCCTTCTGAGCACTCAGCTCTGTGTTCTAACGGGAGAGAGTCATACGTAGGCTCTTGTGCTGAAATTCTGGCTCTCCCAGCTCGGGTGGCCTTTGGGCCAGTCAGAGAGAATGTTTTAAATCAGCTTCTCTGCAGCAGATTGTCCTTTAATCTGGGGCCAGAAAACGGGCCATCAGTACCTAAAGCTGGACTCCCTTGATATCCCCCCCTACGTGGGGAAGGTGGGTGGGATGCCTGACCTCTACTGTGATCCAAGGGTGTCTCAGCCATACCTTAAACACCCAGATCTGAGATGGTTCATTCAGGGAGTGTGTCAACCCCTACTGAACTCATCTTGAGAGCACTAAATTCACTCAAGCATTTGCAGGTGACCCTATCCACCATCTGCATAGTAGCCCAAGGATTAGAGCCTGCAGAATTGGTCCTGAGGTCTTGTGAGAGCTGAGGCAGTGCAAATGCATGGCTCTCCATTCCCAGATGAGAGCCATGACCACCAGGCTGTTTTGGAATGGGGGAAGGAGCCTGCTGAGTTCAACTATTCTACAGCAAAGAGTGCCAGGCCAGAGACAGAAAGAAAAAGGACGGGCTGACTCCATAAAGGGAAGGCTTTGGTGGGAGAAGGGATCTGTGCATTTTGTGTTGAAGGGTAGTTGAATAAACATGGACAGCATCAGAGACCTGGAGTGGGATCAAGATGCTGAACAGGCATTTGTCCCTACCTCAGAGTTTCTGTCTCTCTCCACACACACACTCACAGCTGAAGGTCTTTTGGATGAACAAAGCAGCCCTTGTGCTAGTTAGGGCTTGGTTTAAACAATATGGAAGTTCTTCCAGCTGTTTCTGGGAGACTTCACGCTGGGAGATCAGAGCCCTGCTGAGATACTGAGCCCCTTGCTGAAACCTTGTAGGGGAACTTGTTGTGTGGGATCAGTCAGGACTTGGACCCCTGAACAGCCCACTTGGTGTTACGTGATGCTCTGAGGATGGTGGCTGGAGCAGGGTTTGGTTGTCTGTTTGGTCACAGGCTTCTTGTCTCCTCAGGGCCAAGTGATTTAGGGACAGAGCTTCCAAGGCATGGAGGTGCTTCCTGCTGCAACTGGGAGCCTGAATGCCATTTAAGCAGAGAGCCACACTCCCCCTTGTTGCTGTCACGGGGCTGCTCGAGGGAATGGATGCAGAGATACTTGGAAGACAGCCAGAGCTGGAGAAGCCTCCGTTTACACATTCCCCCAGAAATCAGGGAGTCTGATTTACAGAAACTGTAATTCTGGCCCATCTCTGGCGTGGCACACACGTCAGAAGCCCCAGAGCAACGTGTGGGAGGTGTTTATGAAAGGCCTGAGAAGTTTCCCATCTCCTGAGCATCCCTCTCCTGCTTGGCTCGGCTCGGGCTGAGCTCAGTGGAAGTGATTTCAGCCAGCAGGGGTTTCCTGTTCCCCATAGCAGTGGCTGATAAGTGGCCTCAACAGCCCTGTCGAGCGTGGCACAGACAAGGATGAAACAGTTTCTCTTCCAGATGCAGCAAAACACAGTGCTCAGAATGAGCCCCTTGTTTGTCCTGGAGAATCCCCAGCCTTAACTGGAGATTTACCAGCATCAAGGGCACCTCTATGGTTTTAGCAGCGAGCAATTAGTCTTGATTTCCTGTGGGGAAGTGGTAGCCACGCTTAACAATTGCTTGTTGATTTATCTTTCCTGGAGGCACAATTAGGACATTGAACCCCTCCTTGTGTCATACATTATGCAGGCTGTAGGTTTATACTTCAGCTATTATCTGCCAGTGATTTACTGCCCCCAGTTTGATTTGAACACTTCTCTTTGTCCGGGTAGGTCGATTCAGTGGAGTTCAACGTCTGGGATATCGGAGGCCCAGCAAGCATGTCTACAGTCAATCAGTGTTTCTTCACAGACAAAGCATTGTACATAGTGGTCTGGAACTTGGCACTGGGGGAAGAAGCTGTGGCAAACTTACAGTTCTGGTTGCTGAACATTGAGGTAAGAAGTCGCTGGTGGGCTCTGGGGGTATCTGTTTATCAAGGAGTAGCTCAGCACACGGATATGGGATATTGCAGAGCCTTCGGGGTCTGCTTTTCAAAAGTCCCCGAGCTCTGAATTTTGCACAGCTCCTGGAAATTCATTTTCCATTGCACTGTAGGCGTATCGCTATATTTAATGGTTTAAATTTATCTTTTGCTTTGTTCTCCCTCACACACAGCAGAGAACGAAACAAAAGCTGATTTATAAACCCTTGCTAAGTAAGGCTGAACATACTTATTTTGGAATTAGTGTTTGACCACACTGTGCTCCGAGGGGGGTTTGAAGCATTTTCTTTCTTCTGTGGGTTAGACACACATTAGTCTTGAGGTTATATTTTTAACACTTTAGATTCAGGTGAGCTGGAGAGTATTTCCCAGACAATTCATCCCAGCGAATTCATTGGTGGTGTTGATTTTTATATTAACGTGTTCATAATTTTTTTGTAAATATTTATTATTTGAGAATTGTCTCAACGTTACATGCACAAAAATGGGCTCTAAGCTGGTGCCTCTCCGAAAAGAAACATCTTGTCATTACAAAAATATTATCTTAGTGGTCATCAGCAATCAAAATCTGAAGCTATGGAACAAAGCTGAAAGCAAAATTGCCATAGTTCAAAAATAGGTGATGTATCCCAGCAAGCACACAGTAGCATCAGAAAAATTACAGAGGAGAATGAACACGGTGGTTAAAAGTGTGGAAAAATGAGGAGGGCTGTGGCAGACTTACTGGGGTAAGGAGAAAACCACAAGGGAGGCTTTGTTCATGATCTTTTACAATGGAATTGGGAGAGATTAAGTGAAATAATGAAATGGTAGCTTTGAAACAAACAATGGGAAGGATCTTAAACAAAACAGAACCTGTGGAATTTACTGGAACTGCGATGTGCTGTGGGTGTCAGAAGTTGGAAAAACAGACTGGTGGAAGAAAAATCCATCCAGTGTTATTAATTCAGAGATTCTGTCTCATGCTGAGGACGTCAGTGAGCTGTGGGCTGCTGGATACTGGGAGAACACATCAGGGAACGTCTCTGCAGGCAGCCTGTGCCTGTGTCTTCTTTGGTCTCCAGGCAGCATCTTGGGCCAAGGGGGCCCTTTGGCTTTGGGCAGCCACCAGTCCTGCTGGCTTTGGTGTCGTTCAGGTTGGGAGATTTCAGTGGGCATCGTGAGAGAGAAGTGAGGCTGCCAATAAGGATACCTTGCTGCATCTGAGTGTTCTTCTCTGGTCTAAGTCATTGGGATTGGCAGTCTGAGCCCAGCTTAAGCCTGTGCCATCCCCTTGTACTTGGCAGTGTGTTCCCTGAGATCTGGGTATATTCCATTGTTGTGATACAGTCATGGAAGGGCTGGAACAAACCACGAGACCATCTAATCCATTCCTTTGCTCTGATTCAGTATTAAGAGTTTCTCTCACCTTTCCATGTCCTTCTGGTGAAAAAGTTAGTGTAACTTCCCCAGGTATCCATTCCTTGGTGTAAGCAGCCTTTTCCAGGATGTCACAGTTAGCTCTTCTGGCTCCAGGTTCAGTTAACTTTGGGCAGACGTGGTTCCCATCACTGAGCTGACTCGCAGCAACTTAATACCACAGGGCGACTCCCTTTATGTTAAACCCTGATGTAATAAACCCAAAGTGACAGTTTCCTGCTTTGCAGTAGCAGCAGATGATTAAGTTGTGCTCTGCAGAACTTCTGTAATACCCAGATTGCCTGTTGCTGTTGTCAGGCTGCCACCACCTTTGCCTCTCTTTTATATACACATAGTCTGTTTTATTAATGTACACGACTCCCTCCTCTTGAATATTATGCTTTTGACGTGTCCTCACTGCTTTTACTGCGACATAATGTGGGTGAGATCATTGCCAGCATTCTCTCTTCCAGGCCAAAGCTCCAAATTCCGTGGTGTTGGTGGTAGGAACACACCTGGATTTAATTGAAACGAAATTCCGCGTTGAGAGGATAGCGACGCTGAGGGCGTATGTGTTGGCTCTGTGTCGGTCTCCCTCTGGATCCAGAGCAACTGGTTTCCCAGATATCACCTTCAAGCACCTGCAGTGAGTACTTGTGCCTCTCTGAAGATCAGTCACTATTATGTCACTTTAAACAATTTTGAAAGACTTGATCTCCTTGGCAACGGAGCCGATTGAAGGACTTGTCAGCGTTGAATTTCATCTATTTTTGACTGAGATAATGTAGTATAATGAGGGAGAAGGTCAGTGTTGCTCAGGGGGGTCTGATCATGGGATGTGAGAGCTGGAAGCTCCAAAGTCACGACCTTGACCAGCCTGTTTACTGCTCCTGCTCCCCTCAGGTGCGCCACCATGAAACGGTGATACAGTTTTATTAGTCACAAGGAGGGAAGGTACAGCCTGACTAATTAATGCTGCAGAGAGTGAGAGCGTGACTGCTGCAGGGTGGGAGCTGCAGGGTTGGCTGAGGGGAGGCAGTGTGGGTGTTCCCCATGTGAGGACACAGCTCCTGGGGCAGCAGTGGCTGGACAAGGAATGGGTCAACCCAGTCCAAACCTGTGCCCGTGCGAGTTCTCCGGTGAGATAACCCGAGGTGGTGCTGTGCCTGCAGGGTGGGTGTCACTCAGGCCATGCAGTCTGACTCCTCTCCCTCCCTTTGGCTGCCAGAGAATGCCCCTGGGGAGAGGAGATGGTTCTGGCTGGGCAAGAAGCAGGTCTGTCAGCCACAGTGGAAAGTCACCACTGCCTGGGGCAGAAGCAGGTGGCAGCTGGCAAGTGAGGAAGGGCACTGAGGTGTCCCCAGCACTTCCCATCTGCTGCCTGGCAAAGTCATCAGCCCACCTCCCACACGCCGTGCTGGGCATCCCAGCTGGCTCTTCCCTTGGGAGGAGCACCAGGGACCCGTGTGAGGCTCAGAGAGTCACAATGAGAAGGAGGAAGCTTTGTGTTTTGGGTCACCTCAAGTCTCTTTTCCCATCACCACAGAGCATCCTGGCATGATTCAGTCATCGTGTCTCCAGGGGCATTTCTTACACCCTTCCACTCATCCTGCACATTCCTCTTCACCTTCTTTTCCCCCTCCATGTTTTCCCAGTTGGAACTGTGCTTGGTTTTGTACCTCCTCCCTCCCCTCCCCATCTGGGTGGACCCCACTGTCTGCCCTTATGGGGCTCCTCTGAGCAGCTCTCTGGGGCCAGAGGACTGTGAGGAGAGTGAAAGCCTTGTGTAGGTGACCCAGCATGCTTTTATCAGTGGTCAAGGTCCTCCAACATCCCGGTGAGAACATTCTTACCAGTGCCACTGGGGGCTGAGGTTTAAGATAAAACATACTGCTTTAGAAAAGGATTTTCTGTCTGCCATGGGAACATGTGTAGGATCGGTTAGAAAGACTCTTTGTTGGGAAAAGTGAAATAGAAGTGTTCTTATCCAGCCCACAAAAAACCCAAAACTAATAGGAGCTGGAAAGAGCAGGTTTTTAGCTGTTAAAAGAGATAATGAAGGCCAGCTTTTAGGATCTAAGCATCAAATCCCAGATTACAGGATCCAGCTGAGCAAGGGCCGGAATGAGGGTGGGAAAAGGTGTCTGGTAGTCATCATGATGCCTCTTTGATCTGAGTCTCCAGAGATTGCTGGGGCACAGTGTTTTCCTCCTCCCTGCAATCCCTTCCAGGATGTGTGTGGCACTGAAGGGACAGGGGGGGGATAACTTTGGACAGGCTGCCAGGGACATCTCCAGAGGTCACAGGGGACAGGAGAGCAGTGCTCAGTGAACGAAGCAGGCAGAGCAGAGGTTGGCCCAATACAGATGTGGCCTAATATATCTTTTCCAGGCCACTTTGTATTTTCTGCGGAGCTAAAAATGCTCCCTGACAGCCTTCCTCCCATTCAGCTGACACAGGAAATGTCAAGACCCCTGATAAGAGAAAGTGAGCCTGGAAAGGAAGGCAATGTGCTGAGAAGGTTTGCTTGGCTTTTGCAGTGAGCTCTCCTGTAAGACTCTGGAAGGTCTCGAGGGACTCCGGCAGCTGATTTTTCACGTCACCTGCAACATGAAGGACGTCGGCAGCTCAATTTGCTCACAGAAACTTGCAGGGAGACTGGTGAGAGCTGGGATTTCCTGGTGACTCCTTGCCAAAGTGGGGCTTCTGGGAGGCTTGGGTTTGGACCGGGAAGTGAACATCAGGAGTTAGTATTGATGGAGGAGTCACGTGAAATATAAAGTCTGGCTTTGGGAAAAGACAGCACTATAAGGTCCCTGTGAAGAGGTGATGGCATCCAAGTTCCTCCCCAGCAGAGTGATGCCTGTCAGATGCTGATCCTGCTGTTTTTCTCACGTGGCTTGCAGATACCAAGAAGTTACCTTAGTCTTCAAGAAGCTGTCCTGGCAGAACAGCACAGGAGGAGCCAGAATGATGATGTGCAGTATTTGACAGACAGGCAGATAGAACTGATGATTGAGCAAACGCCTGGAAATGACATCAAAGACTATGAAGACTTGCAGACTGGTAGGTCAGAGCAGACCAGTAATTTCTTGGAGGTTAATACATGTGTCTAATTGGACTTTTCCACAAATAACAAATCAATTAAGTGCTCTAAACAGTCTAAAGGTTACTTTGAAAATTGTT
This sequence comes from Formicarius rufipectus, assembly GCA_013399695.1. Taxonomy (NCBI): domain Eukaryota; kingdom Metazoa; phylum Chordata; class Aves; order Passeriformes; family Formicariidae; genus Formicarius; species Formicarius rufipectus. The sequence goes on from VXAU01005630.1 coordinate 192,722, forward strand.
AAGATACCGATAGTAATGGGACTTTGGGGAGGGTGCTGGGAAGTTTCTGGGATGGTCTGAGCCTACCAAGTTAACTTGTCTCTTTTAAACAAGCTCTGTCTCGTTTCTGCTCTGTGAAGAATGAGGGTTGCCATAGTTTCAGGGCTGAATTTCTGTAGGGCCCCAATCTTGTGATCTTTCCGGAGGCCTTGCTCCACAGGAGGCAGGGAGAGCCCTTCCCTGGGAGGATGGCAGGAGGAGGGTAAAGGGGAGGTGTCATGGGGACACAAGTACTGACTACAAAGCAGTGAGATGTGGGTTTTACAAGTGGAGTGTCAGCCAGCAGCACTCCTCAGATAAATGTTACCCTCTCGACTTGGCTGTGTGCTGGATGTATCTGGGGTGCCTAAAATTGCACTGCCTGCCTCATAATCTCATTGTTCTGCACTGTGGTTTCCTGGTGCTGGTGCATTGCTGATCTCCACCTCTTTGGTTTTGGCAGCGATTAATTTTCTCATAGAAACGGGTACACTACTGCACTTCCCAGACACCAGCCATGGCCTGAGGAACCTCTACTTCCTTGATCCTGTCTGGCTCTCGGAGTGCCTGCAGAGGATTTTCAACATCAAGAGCTCCAAGTCTGTAGCTAAGAATGGAGTCATCCGAGCAGAGGATCTCAGGATGCTGCTGGTTGGAACGGGCTTCACTGAGCAGACCGAAGAGCAGTACTTCCAGTTCTTGGCCAAGTTTGAAATTGCACTGCCTGTGGCCAATAACAGGTAAGTTGACAATTAGACAGGCTGGAGAAAAAAATGGCCATTTAGTCAGTGGCTGTTATCAGGCTTTGCCACTCTGAGTGATTATCCTGACAAGGATCTTGCTATGAGAAAGTATTTGAGAGCATTACAGAGGGCAGTGGACGGCGCCCCATCCATTTGGGCTGCATTTCATGGCTCAAGCATCCTCTGGTCCCAACCAGCTACTGTGAAAGCTTTGCAAAGCAGGTCTTTGTGCCCGGGGTGAACTTGAGGCTGGTGCCAGGCTCAGCCAGCAGCCCAGAGGGGCAGTGCCACTGGCAGGGATGTGGCCACGAGCAGGTGGAAGCTGTGAGCGCTCAGCCGGCGCAGCTGCAGCCGGGAGAGGATGTGAGGCCGTGGCTGCCAGGCCTGAAAGCGAGATGGGCTGGAGTCATCTGTTCTCAGCAGGACATCCTCTGGGTGCTCAACAATTCCCTCAGCCCTGAAAGTTGGCAGCGTTTTATTTCTTGTGAAATCGGGGAAGCGTGGCTTCCTGCAGCCAAGGGGATTTGCTCCGTTCCGAGCAGCAATAGGTGCAGATCAATAGTTTTCCTCGAAACAGTCTGAGAAACCTCATTCTCTTTACATGTTAATGAGTCCTCCTCCCCTCTGCCCCCCCTACCCCAGTGTCTTTTCCCCTGGGCAGAGCTCCCTGCGATTTTCCTCTCTGCCGTCTGCTTGGTGACAGCCCCGGTGTTGGGTTGGTGACCGGAGCTCCATCACACTTGTGCTGTGCCATTTGCATTTCCCTTCCTCGCCCTTGCAGGACGAGCTTGGCCGCATCGCCCGGGGCCTCTGGGGAGCTCTGAATGCCAACACAAGTGCAGCATTCTCTGGGCTGTCATTATGCCTGTCACTTTAGCCCGGCCCGGATGCCAACAAATTTTCTCAGGCTTAACACAGATAAAGCAGCAATGTTTCTGCTCAGGCCAAAATGCCTTTTGGACTCCTTGTCGCTATCTGCCGTTTTTCTCCGAGGCAAATACATTGTCTGTGCCTCGGGAATGAAGAAACTGCTTTTTCACGGCCTGCCCGGCGTGTTTTGGAGCGATCCAAGCCACATTAGCAGAATATTCTTCCCACTGATGGGCTGTAGCAATAGCAGGTTGGATTAATTTAATGTCCTAGCCAGACACAGAGCAGTTATTTGTTACTGTGCTGCTGCAATTATTGTCTAGATTGCCAGATAGGGTTTCTGTGCAGTCAGTAGAGAAAGCAGCTGCCAGTTTCTGCTCTGAAAGGGTGGATGGGGGGCATGTTTCACGTATTTTCAAAATTTGCATTGGCGGTTGTTCAAGAGCGTCGAATCACCATCTGTGTTATAATCCACTATATAGTTGTGGTCCAGAAGGGCCTCACTGGCCCTTCTTATATTCCTAGACCCTTTCTTGGATGTGCTGAGGAAAATTTATTGGCTGTCTTATGATGCATCCACTGCTTTTATAGAGCAATAAGCTTTAGTTTGTTGCACTCCACTTTTGTGCTTAAGATGCATGTAATTTAGCTGTGTTCTTGGTAAATTATGATTGAAAAAGGGCATTCTTACTGTAATTTAGAAGTGAAATTTTTTGTTTAATTAAATACATTCCAAAGGTGTTTCATGGAATGGATAATTTGATGGTATAAGATGCCATCAGATGTTAAGGACTGCGACATCTGGAGAGAGCTGCTGTCTAGTGATGGCTACTTTCTCTGAGCTGATGTTTCAGGTTTTGCAGAATTCTGCAGCTGCTGGAGAGAAAATGTGAGAAGCTTAAAGCTTTGCATCCTGACCCAGCATTGGTTCTAGTTGTGTGTCTTGTCCCTGCCACTGTTATTTTGGTCAAGTCCCTTGGCCCCGTGCCTCCCTGCTGTCATTGTGCCTGTCAACAAGGAGTCCCAGATGCCAACACATTTTCTCAGCCTCAACACTGATAAAACAGCAGTGTGGCTGCTTATAAGCAAATAACATTTCAGATTGTGCAGGCACCCTGGGATGCATTTGGTGCAGAAGAGTATCACTGTCAAGAGATTTACTGGCAGGTATCGAAAGCCATAAGCTCATAGTTTTCAAAACAGTTGCAGTGTTCCAAAGGGTTTGAGCTTCCCAAATACTCAAGATCAGGACAAATGAATATTCTGTGCTTATTGGAGATCTGAAAATAATTTGAAGAAGTTGTGGTCCCCTACACCAGCATAACTCTGTTCCTGCTGCCTGGTCAGGCACAGGTAACTCTGAGCTTCCTCCACACTTGGGCAAAGTACCCAATAATGTGAGTGCAGGAGGAATCTGAGGAAGACAAGGGGCTTCTCTGCGGGCATCAGCCTCTGTAGGTTTGCCAGGGATGTGGCAGGGATCCATCAGCTGCAGCGTGGAGCAGCAGGAAACCCTGCCCTGCTGACCCATGAGGTGCTCTCCTTCTGGGGCTGGAGGCAGAGCCAGAGCAGCCCAGTCCCTGCAGCCTGGAACTGCCTCTTTGCCACCTCCAAGGACGCCTCCTCTCCCCACCTTCTGGGCTTGTTGAACCTGAGCTGCTGTAGGTTATTTTACATTGATCTTCTGCTCCATAGCTGCTAACTACCAGGGCAGGGTAGTACCAAAAAAATGAGCCCCAACATCCCAGCTGTTCCAGTGACTCTTTTATTCGAATGCATTTCATTCGTGAGTACACAAATGCCAATTACATCAATCTTAGCCCTGTCCAATAGCCCTGGCTCGATTATGTAATGTCTGTTTTGCCTCTGCTTGCTTCCATAGTGTAAATTAATTTCTCCATGTATTGCTGCAGTGCTTTAGTCTAAAAGCTTTTTTATATGCAGTGGGCTGTGCCATTAAAAATCTCTTTGGAGTCTGAATCGCTTTATTATCCAGTAACAATGTACTCACTGTTACAAGCTGGAGCTAAAAATCTGAGCTGTTGAACTTGATGTGTTTCAGCTACCTCCTCCCTCATCTGCTGCCTACCAAGCCAGCATTAGATATCCATGGGCTCTGCCACCAGACCACAAACGTGGTCCAAAGGGTCTTCAAGATGAGTTTTGTCCCTGTTGGCTTTTGGCAAAGGTTCATAGCCCGGATGTTGATCAGCCTGGCGGAGATGGACCTCCAGGTAGGTCGCTGTGTCTCTCTGTGAGCAGAGAGATGGCTGAACTTGTTCAGTGTAAGTGGGATGTCTCTTCACATCCAGCTCGCTTCAGTCACAGACTTCAGTAGCACTGTTTGAGTAAATGGGGAGAGATGAGACTCTGCAATCAGAATCTGATTCTGTTTTTACAGTAGGTGTCATTGAGAGCAACAAATTGGCACTGGGAAAGAAAGCCTGTTCGTCCTCCACAGCTTCTTTATGACATGATCCCCTGGAAGGTCTCAGTGCCTCCAGCATCTTCCAATTACAAGTAATTGGAGTTCTGCCTGCGGCTCTTGTCCATGACCATCCCACCAGGCCAGACTCTGCTCACAGCATTTGCCAGAGGAGATCTGGAATAGCTCCACCAAAGTCAGCTTTTTGAATCTCTGTGGTTTAAATGGGAAGAAAATTAAAGGACTGTTCCCCTTAATGAGGCACCCAGTTAGTGCAAGTGCTCTGAAAGTCATTAAAGTAATGTTTGAAGGTTCTGAGAGCTGAGTGGATTTTGATGTTGTTGCAGACATATGTTTGCAGCAGCTTCTACCTGAAGCCCAATAAATACCTGCAAAATATTTATAGTCCTGCTCTGGTATCTTCTTAACAGCTCTCCATTAAACTGTGGTCTGTCAGTGATGTACAGAACATGGAAAACATGATACTTGTTTTTGGAAGTCCTCTGTGTTCCAGGATTCTCAAACGGTGTAATAACTTTACCTCTTTTTAACGGGCTGTCTTGGCAACCCTTACTCACATCCTCCTGGGCACCACATAATCCTGGAGCACCTTTCCTGGGGACCTCATCCAGTCCTCAGGAAGGGAATGGAAAGGATCCCAGGCGTCAGACCTGTCTGAAGGCAAATAAATGTTGGAGCAATGAGCACACCGGAATTCTGCAGATTAACTTTTTGGTTTTAAAACAGAAATAGATTTTGCTCTAAGTGCTGGTTTGAAGTGTCTTGGAGAAGAGCCATCTTCCTCCCACTGAAACAGGTGGAAAAGTTAACTCTCTGCGTTGAGGGCAGACTTTATCACTCACTAGAACATTTGGTTCTTAAGGTTTGTAAGACTTCTGTAAATGCACGACAAATACGACAAGTGTCACAGTTACAGAATTAACTTGGTTCACTGCTATGAAAATGTTCTTTTTTGAGTGGCGTGAAAAGTATTTCCATTGCTGCAAAACCAATTTTGCCACGTGTATTTCCATTCCACTGCAAAACTTTTTATGAGCACAAGTTGCTTTTAATGGAAAAGGTAGGATAGCACCTGGGAAAGCCAAAAAGAGGAGTCACCTTGTTGCTTGATTAAAACATCCCCGTGAGAAATGTCAGCAACTTAACGCTTTCTTCATTTTCTGCTTGCTTCAGCTCTTTGAGAACAAGAAGAACACCAAGACAAGGAACAAAAAGGTGACCATCTACAGCTTCACAGGCACCCAAAGGAACCGCTGCAGCACATTCCGAGTCAAAAGGACTCACACTGTTTACTGGCAGGAAGGTCTGTTCGTTACCTTTGATGGAGGCTATCTTAGGTAATTTGTGTTCCTCATGCAGCATTGTGACAGGGCACTAATAGAGTGTGTGGGACACATCAGCTGAGTGGAGATGAATGGGCCTGACTCAAGCCATGTGCTCAGTCATCAGGAGAAGAGGAGGCTCTTTAATGGACATAACTCACCTGGTAACAACTGGTGACAAAAATGATCTATAACTGATTGTTTGGCAGTTCTGAATATAGCAACCTTGTCTGTGGCTGCAGCCACCAGTTTAAAGAGGCCTGAGGACAGAAAGTGATCCTCAGAGCAGGATTCTGCCAGCATAAAATCATGCATTTTCTCCTGCAAAGATTTCCTTACCTCAGGGAGTTTTCCACTGAATCCTAAAACTTCCCCACGCTGTGTCAGTCATCCAGGTCAGTGGAGCTGTTTCTGTGCAACAGGGGACTGTGGATGCGTTTGCTCTTTCAGTCCCTGGCAGAATGGGGAGCAAACCACTGGTGCTGCTGCTTGGTTGGAGATCAGAAGGAAACAGGGACTTTGCTGAGCTTCAAAGCTTGGTAGAGACTGAGATACTGCAAATCATAGGCTGGGATCCCAAATTCTGGCCCATGGTAGTGGTCATACTCTCATTTCAGAGAGTTACAGTTTCATGGGAATTGTGCAAAAATTATTCCAAGAAACTTTTCCTAATGATTTTTAGAATTGTTCCAGTGAAATTGTATTACCAATTTTAAAACTCCCACCCTTCCATCATTCTGTGTGGGGCATTGGTGTCAAAACTCTCCATCACACTCAGCTCACTTAGGCCAGAGTTTTCTCTAGTTCTGACCTTCTACAGCGTTTACCCTTTGTGTGTACCTGGCATTTCTGGGCAAGAATTCTCTTCTGAAAGTCCTTTGCAGAGCAGACTGAATTGAAAATCACCCTCAAAAGCTAGATTGCTTTTTGTTTTGGTGACTTATGAATTACGTGTTTTTATGTAACTCAGATTTCCTGCCAGGAGGAAAGTTTGGTGGCACTGATGCTTCACAAAACCTTCACAGGTCTGTCTTTTGGCTCTCTCACAGTGTCGAGTCTTCTGATGTGAACTGGAAAAAGAAGAAAAGTGGTGGAATTAAAATCATTGCCCAGTCAGAAGTGAGAGACTTTTCAGCAATGGCATTCATCACGGACCACGTGAACTCTCTGATAGATCAGTGGTTTCCTGGTAAGAGAATGACTGTGATTTTCTGTGCAGTGTTACGTCTTTTCAACAGGAGGTTCTTCAACAGAGCCCTCTGGGTGCACAGTATTGTAAGTTAATTGAAGGCCCCTCAGGCTCTGGCAGTCTCAAGCCAATAACATTTGCTAAAAGCTGATGAACCTGCAGACAGATTGAGGTTTGTTGCCAGCACACTTTGGTCTAGACACTGTTCTTTCAGTCAGTCAGTCACAGCAGCACAGGTGAAACGTTGCAGCTCAAACAGGACCTGTGGGAGTTCAAGAGACCCTTCCAGTGCTTGTAGCGGGGGCTGGGTTTGGCCCAAACAACTTGGAACTGCCCCTTGAACTCATTTTGGCATCAGCTGGGATGAGAATTTGCCCACTGTTTCTAACATTGTGTAAGTTATAAAATTGTGATGTGAAAGGCAAGAGTGAGTGTGGTACCAAGGACTCTGTGCCAGGGTAACTTCCTTGACTCCTGCAGCTGCTTTTCCTGTGCTCAGCACAGACCCTGCTGTTGCCCAGTGGGCTGTTTGCAACCCCAGTACACTTTGTTTAAAACCAAAACAAAATCTGAAATGTTCTTTGTCATCCCACACTGGTCTAGAAAACAGTGCCAAGGTCTCTTAATTGGAGGCTCTCTGGAGGAAGCAGTGGTGCACTCTCACACATTCATGTTCCACATGTTTTGAAGATAAAAGAACATTTTATTTGCCTTCGGATTAAAATAATGCTAACGTTAATCACTGAAGCTTGAGAAGAGTCATGACTTCAAAGGCTCCAGCCTGTGTTCACCCTGCCTAATTGTGAGCGTTTAACGAGAGCCTGTCACCACAAAATCCCTCTGTAGTTCCTGGAGAGGTGTGAACCTCCCAGATGCTTAGTCCTGGTATAATCCACGTTTCCCCTGAAGGGACTGCAAACATTGCCCATGAGGGAGCCCACAGTCACTGTGTCCCCAGCCTGGGTGAGCAGGGGAGTGTTCACCCTGAACCTGCACCTGCAGTGCTCAGCCCGAGCTCAGTGTGCCGTGACTGCTCCCATTCCCACTGCCCTTCCCATTCCCACTGCCCTTCCCATTCCCATGGCTGCTCTCCACCTGAAGCCACCTGGCAGCTTGCAGTCTGGGAAAACAGAGAGTCCCCAGTAAGGAGGATGGTCTCTCCAGTGCTTTATTCACACGCTTCTAATTTTTGCTGGTCCTGAATATCTTGTCCTCTCAAGCCTGTGACCAGAGCAGGGGACATGTTAGGTGACATCCACAGTCCTGCCTCCCTAGTGCTGTCCCTGCTCTCTCTGCATGCTTTGCAACAGGCTGGTTTCTGTTCCAGTCAATGCTCTGCTGCTCTCAAGAGCGTGACCATCTTCACCCAGCAGATCCAGGCAGTGCCTGCGGACACTCGGATGCGCTCGGAGCTGCTGTTCCTCCTCAGTTTGGGGGAATGATGTTGTTTTCTGTTTCCTTGCTTGCTCTGAAGCACTCACAGCCATGGAGAGTGATGGCACGTTGCTGATGGAGCAGTATGTGCCCTGCCACATCTGTGCAGCTGCCAAGGTGGAGGAGAACGAGTGCGGGGAGAAGGTGGAGGACGCGCAGTACTTTAACATGGAGGACTGTGTCCTGACTGCCATTGAGCTGGACTACATCACGTGTCCCAACCACCCTGACATCCCTGTCTCTCTCCAAGAACTGGTCCCAGAGCTTTTCATGACCGATTTTCCTGCCAGGTAATGTTAATGGAGGGAATTTGATGAAGTTTTGGTGTGCCAATGTAGTTCGGTTGGACTTTTCTCCTAAGTTGTCTCTGCTAGAGGAACATACTGACCTCAGGAAACAAAACCATCTGCTCTCAGTCCCTTCTCTGGCAATTCATCCTAAACTGCACTCCTGGGGTTCAGTGCACTCGCCTAGACAATAGCTGTGTGCTGACCAAGTCATCATGTCAGGGGTCCTCGGAGATCACTGTGGGGCAATGCGAAAGTCCCTTTCGAAAGCCACAACTGTCCTGCATTGCCCAGTACTCTGACCAGAGCTTTCTGTAGTTGGGAGTCTTTCTGGGATCCCACAAAGGAGATTTTAATGTGGCAGAACCATAAGGAAGTGCTGCTGCATCACAAGATTGGCCCTGAAATGCCTGAATTTTTCAAGAGCCTGGAGGCGAGTGAATTTATAGATGCCACAGGAGAATTCCCACTGAGTCGAGGCTCCTGCTCGGCTGAGGGCTGCTGGATGTGTGGCAGTCCTGACCAACTGAAACAGCTCTTCCCTATGCAGAGCAGCACTGCCAAATCTTCAGGCTGCTTAACTGCATTTCCAGATGGGTTCAGTCTTATACCCCTTATTTTCCTTAGTGTGGAGAACAAGAGACCCGACAGCAGGCAGGAGAGGAGACCAGTGTCCCTTTTGGTTCACACCCTCTCAGATCTTTCAGTGCCCGATGAAGAACCTCTAGACCAAACTGCCCTTTTGGCTGTTCTCAGAGCTTTCTGTGCTCCCACTGGCCCCTCTTGCCTTCTTGGGGTCATTTTTCTGGGCCAACACCCCATCAGCTCGTTGGGACAGCCCTCCTCACACTATCTCCTACGGATTTGTTTGACGGCTTGGAGGCGAGTGGAGATGTTTGAAGTGCGAACAGCTGTAAAAGTAGTCTCTAGGAGAGTGGGGAAATGATGAATTACAGCCTGGGAACACTAAGCTGATTTGAATAATCAGGTTTCAGAATGTGGGGCTGTTCATAAACATCCTGTCCTGCCTCAGTGGAGAGAAGAGGAACAGGAGGTAAATGAAGCAAAAAAAAATCATTAATACAGATAAATGGTGAAAGTATCAGTACTTTTGTCATCTGCATGGAAAAGAAGCTTATGTGCTTTCCAGAACTGTTTGATTCTTGTGGGACAAGTTAGTAAAAAGCCTTTTTTGCTTCTTTGCCCGAGTTACCTTTTTTTCTGTGAGAAATCTTGTACAATACGAGTCAGCACAGAGTGCACTGAGGTGACCAAGGTAGTTTAGGTGATCCAGTCCTCTTGGGAGATAAGACAAGAACCTCTCAGGCATTTGTGAAAATGGAAATCACACTAAAAACATGAATTTACAATGTCTTTGAAACTTTAATTAAAAAGCCCCAATTTCTTCTTGGCAGACTGTTCCTGGAAAATAGCAAACTGGAATGCAGTGAAAATGAAAACAACCTTCTTGGCCAGGGTGGAAGTGGAACTGTTATATATCGGGCACGATACCAAGGAAAACCAGTGGCTGTGAAGAGATTTCAGATTAAAAAATGCAAGGTTTCTCCCACTTCAGCTGCAGGTACAGTGCATGGAATCAGTGTCAGGAGGCAGCTCCTGCAATCCACGATCCCAAGCTAAGACCAAAGAGCCTTTGCTCTCCAAAGTGCTGCCAGCACCTGTTTAAATACAGCTTGGGAATAAATGGCAAAACTGATGTGTTTCAGTGAGGAGGAGGATGCATCTTAGAGTTCTTCATGAACTCTTGTGCCCCTGGAAACTACTCTCCTGTGGAGCAGTGGGTGGATTTGTAGGGTGTCAAGGCAGAGCCCTGGATTGGGGTGGGAGGTAAGAGTTCATCTCCTGTTCCCAACCTGTCTGACCATGAGAAGTGGGGATTTGCAAGGCTTTGCACGAAGGGCTTGTGGGGCTCCACCTTTGAATTAGTCTTTGACCTCATCTGTGCCAGCAGCTGCAGAGATGAACCAGGAATCCCTCTGAGCCTGCCAGCTCCCCCAGGCAGGGATGGGCTCTCCTGTCGAGTCCAGGTTTCCAGCAGAGCCTCAGGCCGCGGACAAAGGAAAGGGGAAGTGCCTCACATTCCTCATTTTGCCTGGGGACAATGCACTGAACTCCTGAGCTGTGGAGGAGGCCAGCTCCTGTCCCAGTGACAAACAGCCTTTGGGAGGAGCAGCCTGTGGTGTCCCATGGCAGAAGGACCACTACTGTGATGGGTCTCTCTTCTGGCAGGGAAGGCAGGAAAGGGTGGGGAAGACCCCTTCCAGTAAAGGGTCTCGGTGTGACATCCACACAGAGTCCCTGCTTGGAGAAGCACAGCAGGAGTTTCCCAAAGTCATCCAGGTGATGTATGAGAGCAGTGCGTGCCAGACACACCGAGCCTGGTGTTAAAGGTCCAAGGGAGCTCTTGCTTCCCAAGGCACCATAAGTATCCTGCTTAGAGCCAGTGTCTGTTAGTGGCTCATGCATCCACAGAAGGATTCCACTTGAAGCCTTGCTGTTGGTACAATCCCACCAGCCGCCTTCCTCCTGCAGCCCTCGCTGGGTGATTGGCACCTTCGAAGAGTTGACGACTGGCTTTCTGAGCTGGGCAGTGAGAAGGTGGCGGGGGGTGGGTGTTGTGTCTCACCAGATACCATGCTGAAACACCTGAGAGCCATGGATGCCATGAAGAACTTCTCGGAGTTCCGCCAGGAGGCCAGCATGCTGCACTCCCTGCAGCACCCCTGCATCGTGTCCCTCATCGGCATCAGCATCCACCCGCTGTGCTTCGCCCTCGAGCTGGCGCCCCTGGGCAGCCTCACCACCGTGCTGGCTGAACACTCCAAAGGTGAGGCCAGGGGTGTCCCCCCCCCCGGAGAGACATCACCCTCCGAGTGGCAAACTGTTGGCAATGTTTAAATTACTGCTTGGTTTGCTGGAGGGGATTTTCTTCTAGAATCCAGAATGGGATTGTTCTTAAACTGTACTTTTGGGAAGCTGGTGAAAAGCGATGGTCGGGATTTTCAAAACTAGTTTGGAGGAGGTGGGTTTTCAATTTCTCTGCAAATTAATATGAAGTGCATCTCGCTTCAGTGCTGTGTTCCTCCCCCTGCAGATGGGTGTCTGGCACTCTAAATTATCTCATAAGTGTCTTTATTTCCCTCGCTGTCAAAGGAATTTGACACTAATTCCAAGATAAGTTGAGGCCATCTGACCCTCTTGGCACCTTGGCTTTGTGTCAACTTCCAGTCAAGCACTAATTTTCACCAGACAATTTAGGAGTGTAGAAGTGAAAGGGTTTAAAGAAAAAGAATCTAATAGGGCTGTCAGACACATTTAGTAACACAAACAGTGTCATTTTAAATGGTGGCATTGAGTGATGCTTTAAAAGGTTGTCAGTTATAGCTCTGGAGTTAAAAAGAGGATGATAAAGGGTGTGGGGGGGGAAAGCAGTAATGGCAATCACAGGAGCTGGAGACAGGCTGTTCCTTTGTGCCAGGGTCTGCCTTCGTGCCGCTGGGCCACATGCTGACACACAAAATAGCCTACCAGATCGCCACAGGCCTGGCCTACCTGCACAAGAAGAACATCATCTTCTGCGACCTGAAGTCGGACAATATCCTGGTGTGGTCCCTGGACGTCAAGGAGCACGTCAACATCAAGCTCTCCGACTACGGCATCTCCCGGCAGTCGTTCCACGAGGGCGCGCTGGGCGTGGAGGGCACGCCGGGGTACCAGGCGCCCGAGATCCGCCCTCGCATCGTCTACGACGAGAAGGTGACAGCGGGATGTCCATGGGGGTGGGTGTCCCCCACCGTGGCAGCCGTGGGTGGTGTGCCTGGAGCTGGATTCCCTTCTCCGTGAGGGTGGGCAGCACCGGCCGTACCCCTCCGTGCTTGCGTCTCCACCCACCCCGGGGAGCTTTGCCCTGATGTTCCTCCCCTGTGTTTGACTCCAGGTCGATATGTTCTCCTATGGGATGGTGCTGTACGAGCTGCTGTCCGGCCAGAGGCCCGTGCTGGGCCACCACCAGTTGCAGATCGCCAAGAAGTTGTCCAAAGGGATCCGTCCCGCTCTCGGGCAGCCCGAGGAGGTGCAGCTCTGCAGGATGCAGGCACTCATGATGGAGTGTTGGGACACTAAGCCAGAAAAGGTACAAGCTGCCCCTTCTGACCCCTGTTTGCTCATCTGGCTGCCCTCTCCAAGCAGGAGGGATGAGCTTGCTCTCCGTGCAGCAGAACACCTCAATTGCCCGTTTTCCCCTCCTCCTGATTTGGTCTGGAATTTCTGCTGACTTAAATGAGAGTTTTATGAATGAAATGATGACAAATCTGTGGCCTTAGACTTCTGTGGTGACTCGAAGGTCCCTCGATGTCAATGGCAGTTGAGCTGTTGATTTCACAGGTCAGACGTTACGCATAATTTCTAGAAACAGCTCCAGTGTCATGCTGTGAGTGTAACGACAAAGACTTCAACCCCCCTGAGATTGTAAAAGGAGGTATGAGGAAGAAAAATATTTAAAAAAGGATTATGCTGCATTGCACTTTTCATTAATTACAGCTTGGCATTTCAGAGCTGCTGTCTTTCAGACAAAGGTGAGCATGTCTCTCAAAACAGCTACACCCTGTCAGGACAGCTTCCAAAATCCATAAACATGAAGAAATTAATCAGTGAAATGTGTAAAAAATGATAAACCAAGCTTTCATAAATGTTCAGAGAAGAATTTGGGTTGGAAGGAACCTTAGAGACCGTCCAGTTCCAGCCCCTTGGCATGGACAGGGACACCCAGAATGCACTTGTGCTTGGGATTGCCCTGATCCAGGGGCAGGACTTTATACTTGGCCTTGTTGAAGCTCAGGCTTATTATGGTTCTCCTATTTCATTTTGTGGGCCATATGTCTTTCTCTTTTCCTTTCCCCTCAGCGTCCACTGGCCATTTCTGTGGTAGGACAGATGAAAGATCCTACCTTTGCTACATTCATGTACCTGCTACCCTGTGGGAAGCAGTCTTCCTTCTTCTGCTCCCAAGGACAGGAGTACACTGTGGTCTTCTGGGATGGGAAGGAAGACACCAGGTGAGACAGCTGATATTAGTAGTTTCGTTTTCTTTCTTTGTGCTTTTTAAGTAAATCCTTCAGCATCTTCATTTATGCCTCTGGGAGGGAGGTAAAGAAGGTGAAAGTGAGTTTGGGTGAATGCCAAGGGTACGGTGAACACTGTTTTCCCAAACTCTTTTAATTGGGAACAGTGGTTTCTTTATAAAGGATATTTAATGAGCTTAACTCTGCTTCGGTTAATATGAGGAGAAGATTAGGGCAATGTAATGATTCACACACACAGGATGAAGCGTTTGCACATGAGAACAGACGTGTTCTGCCTTTCCTAATGAGGCCATTTAACACTAAACCTTTCCTAATTGAGGCTGCAGTTCCATCTCTCTTCTGCAAAGCAATTAAGCACATGCTTAAATCCTATTGCAATCATCGGGAGTTCACCACATGCCTGGAGCTGTGTGTGCATCCAAGTGTGCACTGCCAGTAAAAAGTATTCCATACTGAAGGCATGTGCTTAAAATGTTATTAAATTGTGACTGAGATGATGGCATTTTGCTCAGCCACATGTGACCCGTGGCTAGTTAGGTTCATTTTTATGGATGCTACTGATTTTTATAGTCCCACTCTTATTTGGAAACAGTCACAAACTGATCTGAATTTTATATTAATGTGCTCATTATTTGAAACCATTAAGCTAGTGGGAAAGGGATGTGATTTGCTCATGAACTATTTACTTTGCTGTTTGTGGTGCCTGGTCAGTCATTCAGTGCAGACAGTGCAACTCTTCCTGCTAAACTGGTGGAACACATGGCACTCACAGATGTATTTTGAATACATGGATGTTGTCCAAATATTCACAGCAATATATCTCAGTGAATCTGCTTCCTGACTGGACAATCCAATTTGGAGACTGCTGAATAGCAAATTACTTATATGTGGCAGATTTCAGGATGTGTAATTGCTTGTGCCACAGTTGGTGAAACATCTGGGGCTCACAGATGTGGTCCTGAATATCCAGTTATTTGTTCAAATGCCCAAACCAAATAAACTTCCCCAAACAAATAAAATCCTTTTAGTTACAAAAAAAAATATTAATTACTCATATTTATAAATTCTTTGATCAGGTTACAGATCTTTGCTCTTATTGGGAAGAATTATGCTCTTCTGTTTATGTGCTGGATTAATAATGAAGCCATATAATAGCGAGGCAGTGAACTTGAAGAAGGAGCAGATATTCTCTTGAGACCTTAATGGGCAAGATGGGCTGAGACCTCCCAGCTATTAATTACTGCTGTTCAGCTGGAGCTGTTTGTCTCACAGCTGAATTAGAGTATCAGACCATGCATGTTCTCCTAATCCATTTGTGTGCAAAGTCAGAGAGCTGGGTGTCGATCTTCCCCACAGCACTTGCACATCTGCCCCCTGAGGAAGAGCCGAGGCACATCTGTATTTCTCCTCCTTCACAAGGACCCTTTGGAGGGGTGCAGTGCCTCACAGCAGCATGCACATCTGGACAGCTGTGTCATGGCTTGGCCACGAACGCCTTGTACCCACCCCATGGCCGTGTCCAGGCTGAGTGTTGGCTACAGGAAATTGTTGCTGGCTACAGGAAATTGTTGCTGGCTACAGGAAATTGTTATTTGCTCCTTTTTCAGAAACTACACGGTGGTGAATCTGGAGAAGGGAGTCATGGAAGTGCAGAGGATGAGCTGCCCAGGAATGAAGCTCTGCTGCCAACTCAAATTCCAGAATGCCCTCTGGGCAGCCACAGAGGTGAGCTCTGCCTGTGCCTCAGTGCCCCCCTCGAGAGGGGCCTCGTTAGGAGAGATGAAGAGCCTGTTAAATTAGTAAAGCCAAGAGTGCAGGAGACAATGGGCGTCTCAGATGAGCGCCGTGACTTTGCATCTGCTGTCCCCAGGGTTATTGTTTCTCCCTGCCACGTACCTGGAGCCAAAATCGTGCCTCCAGGTGCTCAGAGCCATCGTGGGAACCTCTGCTTCCCGAGGGAAAACTCTCCGGGTTGGAGCAGCCTCTGTACCCAGGGGCTCATGTGGGAAATGTCCTTATCTGTGAGCAGTGAAGGGAAGCAGTGACAGAAACCATGCACTGAAGGGTGGGCTTCTGCAAGGGGCCGGAGGGGTTTCGGAGCCGGTGGGAAACGGGTACCCAAGTTGTGTGTTCACCGTGGAAAATTGCTGCTAAAGAGATAAGAGTGAGAGGGCAGGGCTGATTTATGGCCCAGAGCCCCCTCCGCCCTTCAAACAGGGCTGTGTTAAGTGTCAGCCAGTTCTGATAAGATCGTTTGACACAGAACAAAGGAAAAACAGCCAAAAGAAATGAAATGTACCTGAAGTTCAGTGCTTCAGAGGAGGGGGGGTGGAAGGGCACACCTCCTGAATAAATAATTTATGTTGGTTAATTCACTCCACCCTGGCATGGATGCTGTAACTGGGTGAGAATGGAGATCTTTTTTTTCCATGTAGGAAAATAACTTCTTTTGACTTTTCTTGTTTACCAAATAGAGGTAAATTTCAAATATTCTTATTTTTTCATAGCAATAAGTGCAGAAAAATTAAAATAAAAAATTCCTAAAGCATTGCATTTCCACCTTTTGGATCAAAATGGAATGTGTTCCTGTTCCCCAGACTGAATGCTCTTGGTCAGTCTAGCAGATTTGTGAGGTGTGAGGAGCAGGTGCATTTCCACATAAAATGTCATAGCAGCTCTCCTTGAATTGACAGATTAATGCAAAACAACATACAACGTGCTTCAATTGTAGTTTGGGATTTTTGCAGTCAGGGTTGTCAAATGCTGCTTTTAGATGTGGTGATAAACCCCCCAAAATACCATAGTGGTGATTTTTAGTGGCTTTTGGTTAATCCATATATTGCCCACGGCTCATTCTTGGGAAGGCAACTCCTGGTTTCTACCCACAGACAGGGCAAAGACCCTCTGGGGAAAACAGATCTCCAGGCTTTGGGTATCACAAAAAGACTAGTGAAAGCTGGTTTTGGAACCAATTAGATCTTGTTCAGGTATCAAACCATGAAAAGTGTGGGAGGTGATTGGCATTTATGGAATTTTCTGTGCTCTTTCACAGGACCAGAAGATTTCTGTGTACGGGTTGCAGGGCATGTGTCCCTTAAAGACTCCACTGAAGGGTTTAGACACTCCTGCCACTGTGAGCTGCTTCCTGGTGATGCCTCTTGTCAAAAAGGTAAGGAGCAACCCAGAGGAAAAGGGGCATTGGTGAGACTCGTGGGCCAAGCTGCTGGACTCAGCTGGTGTTGAAGGGCTTTGCAATGCCCAGGAACATTTTGGCACCGTGAGGAGAAGGTTTCGAGGTCTTTGTGTCTCTGCCAGAAGACAGAGGTGTGGGCAAGAACCTGAGTCAGGGGACCAAAGCTGAAACTTTCAAGCCTGCTGGGAAAATAGTCAAAATTCTTTTTGTGCAAAGAAATATTCCAGCTGTGTTTCCACATCACTGGAAGACAAGGTTTAGGCTGATCAAGCAAAGTAGAGAGGACACGAAACAATAATTAGAATAGAGATTTGTTAAGTGCTAATGCAGGATGTGGGTATATCCTGCCTCTTGTACCCTCTGTTTTCCTGGGATGTGTGCTGGCATTTGTGTGCACAGTCATCTGTGATATTACCTAGGCTCAGCCACACTTCTCGTTTGGTTTTGAATGAGAACACTTCGGCAATACAGCTGTTTTGGGTAACACTCTTATGGATAATACTTATGATTGCTCGGAGGGGTAATGACACAAGTTCTGTGCTGTCTGGTTCTGCAGTGGCCAGCATCCAGCTCTTGGCAAGAGGGATCTGCCATGAGTGCCTACTGCGGGCGAGCCTTGGGAGAGATGTATGAAAACTGTTTTCGAGCTAAATTACCTCCGGTTTGCTTACAACCACCTCAAGTGAAAACATATAATTATGTTCCAACATTACTGGTAGCTGTGTAGTCTCTGCAAATGCCAGCAGACTGGTATGTGTCTGGGAGCTCGACGTGGAGCAGCTCTGGGAGCGACAGTGGGGCTGGTTTATACCACGGGCCTGTGCTGAGCTGTTGCCCATTTCTGGCTCGGTTGCTCCGATTCCTTCATCCCTGCAAACCGGAGCCGAGGCAGATGGTTAGTGTAAGGTGTGCTGCTTCACTTCCAAACATGGTGTGAGCAGGGCTGAAGTAGGGCATCGATGTAAAGCTGGCACAGGGGTGAATTTCTCCTGCAGGGAGGATGCAGCTGTCGGCTTTCTTTGGCTCCCGGACCCGCAGCGTTTCTGTGCCGTGCAGTTTCACTGCTGATGTGTAGGGCAAATTTCCTTTTCATGCTGCCTGAGGCTTTGTCCAGGACAGTCGAACGAGTCTTTTGCTTTTCAGCTTTTCCACTGTCACACAGCTTGCAAAGCCATTCCTCGGGGGTTACGAGTGGCTTTATGTCTCCTGGTTTCTATTTCCAGTGTGTGGCTTGCCTAGAAAATGTCATAAATAATGCCAGGCCCTACAATAGCAATATTGAGTCTAGACACCTCCCTTCCTCCCCCGACCCTACCCAACCTTCCAGAAATCCACATCCCTTCAGCTCACTCCTTCTTAGTTTATGGGACTGACTTTTTCCTCTCTCCTTTCTATGAATGAGTTTGGCAGTGAAATGGCCAGAGCAGCAGCCTTGGGGATGTGCAGCCCAGGTTGGCAAGAACTGAGCCAGCCGCTTCTTCCAAAAACTCCGAGTGGAAAGCTTACACTTGTCACACTCCCTGTATGGCCAGTGAGCTCTGTCAGAGTTAGCACAGTCGTTGTTGTCCAGGGAAGCAGGGAATTGCATTTCCCTGGGAAGAAAGCCTTTAGCTGATGAGATGTGAGGTAACTTTTAGTCAGACAATTGCCGGAGGATGTTGCTGGGAAGGGGAATTCTTTACGACTGCCTTGGGAAGGCTGATCCAAAAGAAATAGTTTCCAAAACTTGGTTTCTCATCCAAAGGAAGCATCATGGAAATTTAAAAGCAACAGAGAAGGGGCCCAGAATCAGAAACTCACCCACCAGGGAGAAGTCTTGTATAATTTAAGCTTTTTGTTGCATGCTTTCTGTCACCAGTATCGTTCTTTTTGGTAAACAATACAATTTGCAGTAGATTTCCTTTCAGAAAACAAAACAAAACAAAAACCAGGCTCACAAACAGGTTAAACCCAGCAAACCAAGATGCTTTCTGACTTGGTTTGCAGCATTCTCCCAACGACATGAGGAGGGAGAGGGGAACCTGAGTGGGTGCAAGGCTCTGGCCTCTTGCAGAGACCTGGAACACAGGGAAACAAAAGCTGCATTTAAAGGCTGCAGCCTGCCCTGCGCGCGCTGCCAGCGGTGCCAGACCCCGCGGGGATGAGAGCAGCAGCAACAACAGCAGGAGGAGGAGGAGACCAGCCCCTGGAACTGGGGGCTGTCGCACGATTTCCACCCCAGTGGCCCCGAGCCGTGCACCATCCCCAGCCCCAGGACAGGACGTCTGGAGCCGGCTCATCCCCGCACATCCCATCCCGCTCCGGGACCTTCCTCCTGGCACGGAGGGGGCCGCTGGCAGGGCCCAGCCTTCAAATGCACTTTTGTTGCTGTGTGTTTTTGTTGGCTCTTTGTGGAGCCCGAATGTTGAAAATGAATTCTGAGAAAGTTACTTAAGGTTTCTGGAGGCTGCTGCCCTTGCCTGCCTTTGGTCGCTCTTGGAATACCCTGAGCTGGGAGAGTTTTGCCCCTCTGCCCACCTGAACTGGCACCAAATACATTCTGGCAGGTTGGTGGCACCTGTGGAGGGGACACCTTTGCCATGGTCTTCTGTGAAATTGGTCACTCCCCCGGCTCAGGCATGTGAGGGATGGCAGGGTGAGGGCATTTCTCAGGTGTTAAGCTGTTAGAGAGCATCCAAAGGAGGACAGTGAAGATGGGGACATGAGGATGCTGAGGGCACTTGGTGTGTTCAGCTGGAGAAGAGGAGACTGAGGGGAGACCTCATTGCAGGGACAACTTCCTCAGGAGGGGCAGGCACTGCTCTCTGCTCTGTGGGACCAGGGACAGCACCCAGGGCATGGCTGGAGCTGTGCCAGGGCAGGGTTAGGGTGGATCTCAGCAAAAAGTTCTTCCCCCAGAGACTGGTGGGCACTGACCAGGCTCCCCAGGGCAGTGGGCACAGCACCGAGGCTGCCAGAGCTCCAGAAGCATTTGGTGGGGCACAGGGTGTGACTCTCGGGGATGGTCCTGTGCAAAGTTGGACTCAGTGATCCTTGTAGGTCCCTTCCAACTCAGCATACTCTGTTTTCTTATCTCTCTGAGAGACAACAACAGTAGCTGGATAGAAACGGGTCTCAAAAGCCCTCAAAGCCAAGGCAGAGAGTAATTAATGTCCCAAAGCAAAAAGTATCTTCCCAGTTTGCTTCCACCATTGTGCTATCCCAGACAGGATAGGATTTGGCACTGTTATTACTGGTAACACTGTGTGTGTGGGGGTCACTGACCCGGCTGTGCATGTCTGTGGTGCTGACTGCTCAGTGCCCCCGTGGGTCCCAAAGGGGAATATGGATTCTGTCCTGCAGTAACTGACATTAATCAAAGAAATCAAAATATTTTTGTGAAGACTATGCTTGGATAATTCAGCATTTTCAAATCAAATGAGACAAAATTATAATCTCTGAAGACTTTAATAGTGTCCTGTGTCGTGCTGGGAGCAGTTCAGGATGATATACTCACCTTACAGTTAATGTCAGATGTTCCCATTCCAATTAAAATTTTCCATTTCTAATAAGAAATGCCTCTTGTGCAGAGTCCTTTGGACTGAAAAAGTTGGACCATTTGCATTGTTTTACTCAGTTTGAAATAAGTGAACTCCCTTCCAAAGCAAAAGTAACCCAAGACCCTGCTCGTGCAAAGCATCATGCCATGTTCCAAACTATTGCTGCAACCCCCTGGCAAAGCCACATCCAGGAGCCTTTGCACCAGATCCACATGGCAGCAGGGACACAGCCCCGAGCTCTGCAGGTCATTGGGGCTTCTTTTCATTAGAGGTTAGAGAATTGGGACTGGACTGAGTTAAAATCCAAGCCCGTTTTCACAACTTTCCACTTGCTTCCCTAGTTTTTCCCATTACAAGAGGATTCTGCTGTGATTTGGATTAGTCATGCAGGGCTCGGTGCTCTCGTGGCTTTACTCATACTTGGTGTGCAGAGAGGGTCTCTTTGTCCAGGATTCTTAATGAGCCTTGCAAACAGAGCTGTCAATTAAATAACACTTGCCCTTGCACTGTCTGCCCCTTGATAGCTGGGGCAAGTCAATATATTGGTTCCAGTATTGAAACCTCTGTGGGTTCGAACAGCCTGGGAGCTTTCTTCCAGGGCTGGCAGAGCCAAATCCCTGGAAGGGCACAGGGATCCCTTGATCCATGAGCAGCAAAGGGGCAACTCCGAGCCTTCAGTCCTTCTCACTTGGCATCCCAGGCTTCCCACCAGGCTGTGGAGAGGTGAGTTGTGTCACATCAGCTGCTTCTGTTTGCTTTGCTGTCTTTAGTCCAGGCAGATTGTAATGACAGAAAAAAAAGTCCTGGGTGAAAGGATCTTTTTTTAGAATTTATTGCTCCTCAAGGGGGAAATAGAAAGGCCTTTGAGGCAGGTATTGTTTTATCTGCTTCACAGATCAGGGAGTTTCTGGTACAGACCCAAGGTCAGTGGGGAGTTGTGTTCCCAAGAGATCCATTTCCCAGTCTGTTTAACAGCATTTTGCCCTGCTGTGATGAGCTGGAGGAGTTGGTGAGCCGTGGCCTCCTCAGCAGCTCCTGCCAAGGGCTGTGAGGGCATCCATCGCCGCAGTGCCGCGACCGGCACGTCTGTGCACTGAGGGGCAGCTTCCACCAACCTGCAGAATTACCCATGAATTACCTTGGCAGGGACTTTGCTGCTGTGCCCTTCACCAGGATGTCTCTGAGCTGCCAGGGATCCCACGCCCAGAGCACATCCCTGGTGCTCTCACAGCAGCAGACATTGGATGTGGAGCAAGCACTGGATGCTCTTGTTTGTGAGAACTTTGGCTCCCTCTTTCCATTTGTACTGCATTTCTTCCATTCCTCTCCTACCTACACTGATAGCAATAACTTTACTGCTTTTTGGAAGTGAGCTGGGTTTCTGCAGCTGGATTCCTGGGATCAGGATCCCTGAACGTACTCCAGCTTGAATTTGTTAACCTTCAGGGCAGGCTGCCAGGTCTGTCTGTCCACCTTTGCCAGTAAAAGAGAGGTAATACTGGGTGAGAGGAGTATGGCTCTGCAGCAGCCTCTTGGTAATAACTTCTTTTTATGTTGCTGTTATCAGTGTTCTGGGATAAGTTACCAGTGCTCCTGCAGCATATGAGAGGCAGCCAGAGCCTCTGGGATTGGAAGGTCTTGTATTGCAGAGATGTAAAGAAGTAGGAAAAAATTCTCTGCTTATAAAGGTGATGAGGCACTGGCACAGAGAGGTGGTGGACTCCCCATCCCTGGAAGTGTTCAAGGCCAGGTTGGATGGGGCTTGGAGCAACCTGATCGAGTAGAAGATATCCCTGCCCATAGCAGGGGATTAGGAACCAAATGGTCTTTAAGGTCCCTTCCAGCCCAAACCACTTTGTGATTCTATGGGATTCTGCTGTCCCTTTCTTGCAGAACTCCTATGTGGTGCTGGCCGGCTTGTCAGATGGACTCGTAGCCGTGTTTTCCGTGTCCCAGGGCATGCCAGGGGACAGCTGCTCCTACCTGTGCTCCCACACAGCAAACAGGTCCAAGTTCAACATTTCGGATGACGACCCCCGGCAGAACCCGTACCCGGTGAAGGCCATGGAGATCACCAACAGTGGGGCAGAGGTGTGGTACAGCAACGGCCCCGGCATCCTCATCATCGACTGTGCCTCCATGGACATCAGCAGGAGGCTGGAGCCCTTCAACCCACCATCAGTCATCACGTCCATCGCCTGCAACTCCGAGTGCCACGGGGAGGAGGTGGTGTGGTGTCTGGATGACAAAAGCAACTTCCTGGTGATGTACCACGTTACCACCTACCAGCTCTGCGCGCGCTACTTCTGTGGGGACTGCAGCCCCCTCAGGGACATGTTCACAATCCAGCAGCCCTCAGCACCCATCCCAGCCACAGCCCCCATCAACCACGGGGCGCTGGAGAACAACCCAGTGGGGGACATGAGCATCATGTACAGCCCGGAGGTGGGCACCCAGATCCTGAACCACCAGGACTCGCTCACAGATTACTGCTCTGTGTCTTCCTTCTCCTCCTCGCCGCCCAACAGGGTGACCCGCTGCCCCTCCAGCCTACCCAGCTCGCCCATGAGCTCTTCCAGTGCACCATTCTCCACGGACTTTGAGGAGTCTGAGAAGTTTCATGAGCTCAAGAGTTCCCTGGATCACAATGTGACACCTGTGGGTGACAACACAGAGCATCTCCAAGCCGTCAAGATTCTTTCAGTAAAAGACCTCATATGGATCCCCAGGTAAGCAGGTCCCTTATCAAAGCAACTTCATCAAAATCCCTCCTGGGCTGAACATGAGGTTAAGTCAGGCTAATTCAGGAGCTTTTGCATTCCCAGGAGGATTCACCTGGCCAGAGAGTGAAGTTACTGTTAAGAAATCTTGTTCCCAGTACAACAGTATATCCATTTTCTACTCCTTTTTAAAGTATCTAGTGTTGAGCAGAATGGCCACTTCGAAGGTCTTGCTGGCTTGATTTCAGCAGAATGAGAAGGGGGTGGTCCGACCCAAAGCCCTGTTTCCCCAGCTACTGAGGAAACAAAGAGCAGCAGGCAGCTTCCTTGCTCGGGCACAACCCTGGCACGTCCTGCTGCCTCCTGTGGAGCTCATGGAAAGCACTTGGGAAGCTGATCTTGCCTGTCAAGGGATCTCTCACTGCAGTGGATTCAGGATGCCCCCGAGGTGCCCTGCAAGCCCCTCATGTGGCTGCAGAGAGGCATGCAGCAGAGGGTGGATAATCCTGCATGGATCTTCCTCAGCTGGCAGCATCCCTATTGCTGAGCTCCTGTGACATCTCCCTTGTTTCTCTTCTAGGAGGGGAGGGGATATCATCGTGATCGGGCTGGAGAAGGAATCTGGCACCCAGCGGGGCAGAGTGATCGCTGTGCTGAAGGCAGGGGAGCTGGCTCCCTACGGGTGAGGCTCGCTGGCTCACACCAGTCTCCAGGGGCACAAGGGGACTGGGTGGCAGGAGGAGGGGGGTGCTCTGCAGGCTCCGAGGGCTCTTGGGATCTTGCCCTTGGCTTCCAGCAGCCCCTGAGAAGGTCCCAGCTGGAGGAGACGCAGCTGCTGGTTGCACATCGAGGCATGTGCATACTCTGAGACAGGTGGAGAGGGGAAGGTCCTGTGGGTCCCCAAAATCCGCAGAGACCAAGTACCCCCATAATGAGACAGGCAAGGACCGTGCATAGTGCGGTCAAAGTCGGCCTGATCCTGCCTGGTGCTGGCTCCCAGTGCTTCGAGGGCACCTGGCAGAAGGTCGGGGGAGCTTGGCAGACCCAGGCCCCGCGCTCAGAACAAGAGGTGTATTTATGCAGAGCACGGTGCTTGTCTGTGGCTGCATTCACGTGGGTCAGGTTGATGCTCTGGCTCTAAATGAGCACCTTTGTGCTGTGGGCAGTGACGGGCCGGGGACGGCTCCTGGAGCACAGGGGAGAGCAGTTATATACGTTAATTTAAAATGTTTCATACAGCGAAAGAGAGTCCAAGTAAATAAATAACTGCTGGAGAGGTGGAGGTGTTCCTGCTGATCACTTAAATACCGGTCTGGGATTGTACTATTTATGTCCAAACAAATGCAGGTTAAGCAGTGCTAAGGATTATAAATGATCATTTATTACCGCCAGGCAAACACAGGGGAGATCAAAGGGCTCCTGCCGTTCCTTCTGCTGTACAAATGAGAGTCTTTATCAGTTCGTTGGGAGAGGAGTATTCCCTTTATTGGTCACAGGTACTCTTAGGTTTGTTTTGCTTCACCCAAACAGAGTGTGGAGTTAAGGTGAGGTGACACCAGCGTGTCACACTTGTCCTGACTGGTCCAGGCGCGGTGGCCATCGACTCTCCCTGTTTTACCAGCAGGATAAAGAGCAGGATAGTGCCTGCCTGCTCCAAGGGCAGAGCAGGGCAGGGAGGGGAGGGGGGGTTGTGGGGGCAGTTTGTGATAAAAATCATCTGTCAAGCCAGCCCTTGTGGCCAGGGGCTTTCATCTAGGGGCCTTTCCGGGAACACATTTTGAGGCTGACCTTCCCCATCTGCTATTGGAGCAGTAGAAAGAGCCCAGCGAGGCTGGACCCCTGTCCCTTGGACTCTGCAAGGGCAAAAGTGTCACCATGTGCCCAGGCTCCTCCCTTGGGGGTACCCGCAGGGTCAGCAAAGTGGAGACCGGGAATGGAAGCACACGCAGCCTTGTGGATCTCTGAGTGCTGCTCTGGCCTCGGGGCTCAGACTGAGCAGGCAGAGCTGGGCTCCATCCCACTTCCACGCTGTATTCCAGCCTCTGGAAACTCCCAGCAGCCTGTTAACTGTGGCACGATGGAGCTGTTTTGAAAATGCCCAGCTGGCAGCAGGCACAAGAGGCTGTGGATTTAGCAAATCGGGAGATTAAACGGCAACTTCAAAACGCCACGGCAGACTTAAGCCCCCACTGTTATAAATGACCACCCGGAATGACCAAGTCACTCAGCAAAAAAAGGGTAGTTTTAATTGTA
>VXAU01005630.1:218020-248168 GCA_013399695.1 Formicarius rufipectus
TTCTTCTTTTACCCCCTTTTTATATGTTAAACTAAGTTCATGTCTTGCTTTTAGTTGCTAAATCTTTCCAGCATATCCCACAAGGCCCAGATGTACAACATTCAATGCTTTCGGAATCCCATTGAATAATTTGCCAAGCCATACGATATACTTTTGTCACGAATTAAGCCTATATTTTTCACACCACCTGAACATTCAGGCGCCTGAACCCCTCCAAAAACCTTTCCCCCCGTCTCTGAGCCGCTTCGGTTTTGCCGCGGCGCAGTTTCGGATCCCTCTCTTCGTTACGTTCTCCTTGCTCGAGGATTTGCAGCTCCTGAAGAGAGCGGGTATGTGGGAGGGAAGCTGGTGAGCCGCTTCTGCCCTCACAGAGCTGCTGATTGCCCCAACCCCCGCTCTCCTGTCCCCTCCCCAGGACGCTGGTGGATGCGGCTCTCGTAGCGAAGGACACGGCCGTGTGCTGCTTCGAGAAGGAGAACGCCGAGCGGTGCCTGGCTGTCTGGAGGGGCTGGGGTGCCAGAGACTTTGACATCTTCTACCAGTCCTACGAGGAGCTGGGAAGGCTGGAAACCTGCATGCGCAAGAGGAGGTAGTGCCGGTGGGGCTGGGACCCGAGGCTCGGCAGAAGAGTCCTGCTCCGAGCGCACCGGGGCTCGGAGACACAGCCAGAGAGACAGGGGATGAGGGGGACGGGGGGAGTGGGCATCTGGTTTGCTGCTGGTGAGCACTGTGGGGTTCCCGGGGCTGGAGCCCCGTCAGGGCTTTTGGGGAAGGAAGAAACCGGGGTGAGCAGGACAGGGATGAGCCAGCGAGCCGGGCCAGCTCTCGGCGCTCCTGCTCCGGCACATGCTCCTCTGCACTAGCTGAGAGCAGAAGGTGGAGGCGGCTGCAGTTCTGCCCGTGCCTCTACTTGCAGTTTGTTGTTCCCCGTTTTAAATTCCTTCCTCACCTTCAGCATGCCCTGGCTGCTGCTGCTGCTGCTGCTTTGATGGTGTGTGTGTGTGTGTGTGTCAGCCTGGAGAGCTCTGCGGGCTCTTCCCTGGGAGCCTGAGCACCTCCCAGTCCCAGCTGCCCGCTGGCACTGTGCGCTGACCCACCCTGTACCCAGGGCAATGCCCCTGCTGGAAGCCCTGTCCTGTGGGGGTGCTTCCCACCTCCCTGCACCTCCCTTAGGGGCTGCTGCAGGTGTGGTCCCTGTGCACAGACATACAGACACCCAGGTGGAGGGACCAGCAACAAACTGTGGCTGGCCACGGCGTTTCTGGTCCCTAAAGGCTGCTGTGGTGCAGTGTTCCTGTGAGAGCCCCAAACAACCTACCAGGAACGCTGCCCCTCCAGTGAGTGAGCTGGTTCACTGCGCTGCTGCAAAGCCAATTGTCAGTGGAGCTGACAGAAAGCAAAGTCACTGGGTGTGATAAATGCTCCTGGTGGAAGAGAAGGGAGCCCCATGACTGGGAAGGTTCATAAGCTGTCTCTGCTCCGTTCCTTTTTCTCTTGGGAAATGCACTCTGGAGCAGTGGGAACACAATAAGCTCAGTTTGCCCGTGTATCTGTGCAGCTTCTGCCCATCACAGCTTGTGTTTTATTTCATTACTGGCCTGGGATGCTGTATTGGCTCTGGATCCAATTGCACTTAGTTATCCCAAGCATGTACAGCAGTGTAAAAAAGGTGAGCCTGGCTATGCACCCTGTATAAAGGTGTACAGTTTGAATTTTGGACCTTTTTTGTTTCTTTCTATCCCAAGAAACTCGTGTGAGCATCGGCAAGGCTGGCCAAGGCCGAACGGGCAGGTTAACCCTCTGGTTCACATTTCTGTTGCAGGCTACTAGAATAACCTCCTTCAGAAACAGAATGTATCTTACAATAAACTGATTCCTCCCCAGAATGACAGTGCATTGGTGGTATTTTTTATTGACAACCCGCTCCTGTGTTGGCTGCAGGGTGTTTGGGGTTTGCAGTGTGATTCCAGTGCTTGTCCTGAGGAGCACAGCTGGAATCAGGGTTACAAGTGCAGCCTGTCTCTGATCCTGGCCCTGTGTCTGCCACCCTGTGCCTCTCCAGCAGCTCACAAAGCAGCTCCACGATTGCTCTCCCTTGCCAGAACAGGTTCTCTGCCTGTAGTCCCAGGACAGGGAAGAGGTGGCTCAACCTGAACGTTTCTTGGGGGGAGGTGTGGCTGCAAACTGCTGGTTGCACCCCATCTCTAAGGCCCCACATTCTCATGCTCGCTCAGGGCATTTTGGGGCCCCAGCACAAGCTCTCAGCACTGTGGGTGCACTGACCTCAACCAGCTTGAGGCTATCCAAACCCAACCAACCTGTGTGTGTGTGTGTGCAGGAAAACAGGAAATATTGCAGCTAATTCCACTGTCCTGGGAAATGGGGCAGAAAACACCATAATTTGATATATTAGAGCAAAAGCCATGTCTTGTGCCCTCCTGACAGATGGGGCAGGTGGGCAATCACACCCCAGTTGGATTCTCCCCCATCCTGCGCTGCACCAAAGGCTCTCGGTTTTGTGTAAGGAAAAACTATGATTTATGAAGGAGGTGGAGAAAGGGGCAGCACTGACTGCTTTGTATTCTGCTACCAAAAGGACAGAGGAAATTAGTTTTTCTTTAAGCAAACTTTAAAAGGACAGGAAATATTGTGGTTATTTCAGGCTGCTGGCCTGTCCTCGGCTTACCCAATCTGGCAGCGGTGGGGTGGGAGCTCTGGTGGGCTTTGGAAGCTTAACTGGGGTGGAGGAGGATGAGGATGGGGTTGGGGATGGAGATTGTGATGAAGATGGGGATGAGGATTGTGATGAAGATGGGTTTGGGGATGGAGATGGGGATTTTAAAGAAGATGAGGATGAGGCCAGGGATGGGGTTGAGGATGGGGATAAAAATGAGGGGAAGGATGGGACCAGGAGTGGGGCTGGGGATGAGGATGGGGACCGGGGTGAAGATGGTGCCTGGGATTGGGCTGGGGCTGAGCCAGGTGCTCAGAACTGGGGGAACCACTGCCAAGTGATGCTGGCAGTGGGCAGAAGGCTGGTGCATGTACCCAACCCAGTGATTCGGGTTCCTCAGTCCTACCTCACCACGCAGAACCATCCTGGCAGTGCCAACACTGGCAAAGCCAATGCCAGCACAGCAAACACCCTTTATCTGCCCCTATCAGAGCCTGTTGGCTTTGGAAGTTTGTTTTATCTTGGAATTACTTTGTAATTACTGTGCCCTCTGTGTGAGCCCCCTTGGTGACAAGCCAAGAAAGCACAAAGGTGTTGTTATTTGTTTGCTTTCCTCTTCTAAGACAGTGAGAGGCAGAGCAGGACCCCAGCAAAGTCCTCCCAGCACCCCCAGCCACACAGGGAGGATCCCTGATTTCCAAAACACTCCAGTCCCACATGCTGGAAATGGTGGAGCTGATTCAGGTCAATTAAAGTTGAGGCTTTTATTGAATTTAAGTGTAAAAGTAAACACAGCCAACCCACTATCTGGGCTGGTTTTTTTTTTTTTAATACTAATTCACTTTTTTTCACCTGGCCCATAAATGTGATTTAGAAGGTGACAGAGATTCCTGGGCTGGAGGAGAGCTGGGAGATGGGTTTTTGAGCTTGGAAAAGGCACGGACACGTTTCTTGTGCCTGGGAAAGCGTCAGCAGCAGGTCCAACGTGAGGTATAAAAGTGCTTCTGGCAACAGCAGCCAGGTAAAATCCAGGAAAGGCATTCCTCATGGGATGTGGCTGCACTGCCTTGGCTCAGGAGCCCAGGATGTCTCCAAGGCTGCCCAAGCCCAGAGAGGAGGTGGCTTTTTGAGCTCCAATTGGGATCAAATCCCCTGAATTTGCTCCACTCAGCACAGTAACTCACACTGGCAGAGCACAGAACTGGGTACAAAAACATCCATTTAAAACAGGTCCCACGAGGGCAGTGTCCCACCAGGGCAGGGCAGAGGACCTGGATCCATCTGCCCTGGGCAGGGCACTGACCTGCTCCTCAGTTTTAATGCCTCTGCAAGAGCTGCTTCCCAGAGAGCTGGGGATTTTCAGCAAGTATTCCTGTGAAACTGCTCGAGTCAGTAAATTGCAATGGAAAGTCAGAGCTTCCACAAAACTCAGAGTGAGCACATTTGGATCAGCAGGACTTTCTGCCGATTCTGGTGAAAGGAACCGTCCAGCCAGGTCCAGGGGAGCTACGTGGGGCTGGAACTGGTCGCTGAGTTCTCAAGGTAATAAAACCCCACTGTGAGTAAAAGACCTAAACTTGAAATCCTTCCATGGACAGCGACTCTGCAAAGTTGCAGGTAAGTGTTTCACCACTTCCAGTGTGTCACATCTAGCACAGTGGTCACTGAAAGCACCATGTGAGCACCTCCCCAGACCCGGGCTTGCCCTCTCCCCTTTGCCTCTCTTCACCATCCTTGATCCTTGAGCAAAACTGCCTGGAAGAAGTATTTTCTAATTAGCAAGTAGTAATAAATCCAACTCCCCTTGCCGTTGCCTGACCCTGAAGCTTTGCAAGGGATTTAACTCAGTGACTGAGGAAGGTTCCTGGAAATAAAAGTGTCCAGCACGGCCTAAAGATGCCACAGCTCAAGGGTCATGGTGAGTTTTGGTCATTCCCCTTGACAGTCCATGGACATCTAGGCTCTCCCATCTATCCCACAAATGTCCCTGGCAGTAGGAAGGACCATGGCTGGCTTTAGGCTCCTTTGTGGGTCCCCCCTGATGATCACCTCAACCCATCTTGGTCACTGGCTCCATCTCCTACACGTGACAACCCTCTCCAAAGCTGAGCAGCTTCCAGAGGTCACTCCTGGGGGCTGGTCACTGCCAGAGAAAAGACTCTGGGGACCACCACAGCGGGGACAAGCCCCCAACAAGCAACGTGGAGCCAGGGAGCAAAGATGGAGCGAGGATGGTGTGAGGTGATTCCATCCGTGCTTCACAACACACTCCTGGTGGAGGTGGCCACTCCTGCAGCTCTGCAGACAGAAGGGACCCCCAAGCCTTCCAGGGCCACCAACATGCCAAGCAAGAACCAACACGGGTGAGAAACTATGGCCCCAACTCTCCCTGTGAGCCCCAGGAAAACGGGAATGGCAAAGTTCTCCTGAGCTCTGACCGGTGAGTTCACCCTTGGGGTGGATGGTGTGGAACAGTGTTCACCTCCATGGGTGTCAGAGAAGGTGAAGGGTTTAAACCAAAATGCTGAGGGGCTGCTTTAAAGCTCTGCCTGGGCAGCAGTTTTATTGCTGTGAGGGTGCCTGTGGCCAGCATGGCATCCAACCCAGGTTGTCTCCACCAGAAGAACGAGGGAAAGAAGTGTCTCACGTTTTTAATTGTTTAAATGAAGAAGAGAAGCATCTCCATAGACAGCGACGCTCAGCACACGACTGGTCACCGCGTCCTTCAGTGTCAGGATGGCACCACCTCATTTTCTCATACCTTCATGGCCTAGAGGCAAACCCTCCATGGTTTCCCAGTACCAAGGGGCTTCTCAGCACAGAGGGAACTTCTCTCCAAACCAGACAACTGGAGTAAACTGTGGATGAACCATTCCAGCCCCAGAAGGGATTTTGGTGAAGGCCAGGTGAGCACCTGCCAGCCGAGGGCTTCCACCTCTCCAGCTCCTTACAACGGGGGCAGCAAATACCACTTAGTATCCAATGGGTTTTATACTGTTAAGACTTTATCATGGAGGGTTATAATTGGGGATTTAACTTTCAAATGGATTACTTTTAAGCTGAGAGTCCATAAAATACGTGACCAATGTGAATGCTGTAGGGCCTCAAGAGCTGCCTGTAAGCTTGGTGTAAAATTCACTTTTAATACAGATTGGTAACAGAATTAGAACTGCAGCAACTGAGCAAAAAAAAAAAAAAAAAAAAAAACAAAAAAAAACCCCCACCCNCAAACCCAAAAAAACCCCAACACCAGATGGGTGCTGGTTATTAAAATGGCTTTTTCCAGTTACGTACATTCTGTTTTTACCAGCTGTTATGGGCTAAAAAAAGTCCTACAAAGTCATCAATGTTCATAAATACAGCAGGAACACAGGGCTTTGCCCTCCCCTCTTTTGGTGCAGTTCTTTGGCGTTCATATTCTTCAAGCTCTTTTCTGCAGCCACAAACAAAAGTTGTCTTTTTTTTTTTTAATCCCTTTCCCTTGTGTGAAGAAACACTTTTTCAATCCCCAAGATTCTTCCTTTGGGACCTGATTTTTACAATAAAAAACCTCACAGCAATACTGAACAACTGGCAGTGCTATTAAAAAGTAACTGCTCAAGCCACTTAAGTAATTATTTTTCCTGTGTTCTGAACACACAAAACATTATGACATCATTCAGCCTTGTCACTGTATGCATTTGAAATGCTGTGGATATTGTCAGACAGCAGAACTTCTTTTAATCTTTTCATGAGGAAAAAGTTAAAAGCAAGGAATGGCACAGCTCATCAGTGTGCAGAGTGCTCTGCAGGCTGATGGACAGGTTTGTCCTCCCTTCTCCCAGAGCCAAGGGACATGGCATTGAGTTTATTCCAGGCCACAACACAACAGAGAGGTGAAAACCCTCTGGAAGAAGGAGATCCTTTCACCTGGACTTCCCAGAAGTGTGTTCCCTCCGCCCTGTGCCTATGCTGGATGAACCGAGATGGACTGACAACGGGAGCAGCTCCAATTGCAAATAAAAACCTTTATTGCATCTTAGAAGCAAGTCTTAAAAAAAAAAAAAAAAAAAAAAAAAAAAAAAAAAAAAAAAAAAAGAAAAAAAAGGAAAAAAAAAAAGAAAAAGAAGGGAAAAAAAAATTTCCATGCACTGAATCCATCCAAGTACCTACATCCTTGGGACTGTCACCAGGAAATGATGAACATTGTAAGACATCAACTCTACACTAGTTGCAGTTCATACTCCTTCCGTGAGTGAACAACTTTATTTCTTCTACTGGAATAGCAATTGCTCCGTAAGGTCCCTTCAAACATGGGAACAACCACCCAAGCACTGGGTTTTCTCCATTCCTTCACTTGTCTCCACTTCCCAAAGAGTAGGCAAAGCAGAACTGAGGGCAATGAGACAAAATGGTGCTGGAGGAGATGATAGAAAAATATATTGTTCGCTGGGTTTTATTTTGTGTTTCTGCTGAGCAGGGTATTTACAGATAGGCAGGTTCCCAAGAGATCATCTGCTCCATGACAATTTCCATACACTAAGTCTCAATGTACATGATTCCCTTTCTGGCTTTAAGGCACTTTATTTTGTGTATTTTCTCTTACCTTTCTAGGTGTTCACTCATAGGGATCACAATTTCTTTGTATTCGGCCTCCCCATCCCCAGGTCCTCTTAGAATATCAAAGAAATTCCTAAGCTCAACTAAAGTCCAAAAATGCCAAAGAAATTTGGGGGGTGGGGGGGAAGACTCATGAAAAAATATTTTAGAAAGTAATCTTTGGAGATCATTTACTGTAAGTATGATGTACACTACCTTACCAGTGAGAAGATGCAATACATTCCTAATATATATATATATATTTACACACACATATATATATATATAAAATATTAAAATGACTAACAGATATTCAAGGAAAGGTCAAGAATCTAAAACAATGGATATTAAATAAATTAACGGTCTAGCAGATACAGAAAAAACATAATCCCAAAACAAAACTAGTAATCAAATGTAATAATTGTTCCCATTAACATCACGAAATCGACTGAAGAAAATCGATGCGATCGGGCACAGGACACGCAGTGCAGAGGAGCTCTCTGAGTTCATGTGAGGAATCTTGGATTGTTCATTGTGTGCTGTCCTTTGGCTGCCAGAGATTCATTCCCATTCCCCACTCTTC
Source organism: Formicarius rufipectus (assembly GCA_013399695.1). Lineage (NCBI taxonomy): Eukaryota > Metazoa > Chordata > Aves > Passeriformes > Formicariidae > Formicarius > Formicarius rufipectus. The sequence continues at coordinate 225,856 of VXAU01005630.1, forward strand.
CCCTCCCTCATCACCCTTCAGCGTGGCTCGGTCGCATCGCTCAGCTCCGGGACAGCGGCTGAGGACAATACACAGAACCCACCACGGATTCTGAAAACATTCCTGGTCCATACACGGACCAAAGACAAAACTCAGCAATCTCTACAGGGACTCATCAGATCACGGGCTGTGCTTCCTTCCCTCCCTTGGACTCGCCTGCCCAGAATAAGTGGAAGTGTATTTTTAAACTGAAACAACCAGGAAATCATTGGGAACCCCCCCGCCTTCCTGGGATTGCCACCCTCCCAGTTGCCGCAGCGGTTTGGTTTGTTCTCACACACCAAATGGCAACCACTGGCTGTCCTGAACCAATGGAGCAGAACGTTGGCACAGCAGCAGCCACACCAAAACATTCAGACACAGCATTTGGTCACTTGGCTTTGCGCGCTCAGGTCCCGATTTACAGAATCCCGGCAATGAAGACGGCAATGGAAACGGCAGGAAACAATCTTTTGTTCATTAGGAAACTCTAATTCAAGTCAGACTTCTGCTGATTGCTCAGGTAACTCTTAAACAATTATTTTGTTTTGTTTGAAGGCAAATATTGATCACAGTTTTGTTCGAAACCAAAAACACAACAACAACAAAAAAAACCCAAGGGCCTTGTTCGTCTCAAAACGAGCGCTTTGTAAGAAAACAACGATGATTCCTAAAATATATCCTGTGTGGTCTTTTAAAAGTGAATTATCAAAAAACATTTTCCCAAAAATAAATTAGATAATTAAAAAAAAAGTCTTTTCCAGCATAGCTGGACATTAGGCTGTCCTCACTGATCCATTAGTATTGCTGCTTTTCCCAAAATTGGGGTCATTTTTTTCAAACCATATTTCAGCCAGCTGTTGTGTGGACCCATAAGTTGAAGCTTTGGACCCCAAGCACATTTTATATTGTTTTGGATCAAGATTAGGGTCACAGAAAACAGGGTGATGCACATGGACCACTCCAATTTCTTGGCTTCGGAAAATTTTTAAGCCAGCTTGAATGACTTTGTTAAATAGATCTACGTCTTCAAGGCCCCAGCCTTGGATGGAGACATCAAAGCCACCTGCTTGAAGAAGATCACCCTTGTAAATACAGGTGATACCAAAGCCATAGTTCCTCCAGAAACCTGTTTTCTGGGTGAAGGCAAAATGATTGTCACTAGGAACCTTTCCACTATAAACAATCTTTGGATCGTACTGGCTAAAAATGATGGGAAAATATACTTGTTGACCCAAAACTGTATTGGCTCTACACCGCTGGAGGAATTCTGCAGTAAACACTAAGTCAACATCACAGAAGAAAAGTAAAGACTCGTTCTGGAACTGAGAAGATCCGACTTCCAGAGCCAGTGCCCTCGAGAACTCCCCCGACACCGGCAGAACCTGCATGTCAGCCTTGGGGTACTTGGAGCGGTATTCTCTCATCAGATCGATCTGCTTGGCTTTGTCAGGGTTGGAGTTGGAGTTGAAAATCAGGACCACCAGCTTGACGTTCTGGTTGGGAATGAGGCACGTCTTTTCAAAATTCCCCATGAACCGCGCGAACATGTCAAAACGCCCGGAGAGGGGAATCAGGATGTTGATCTTCTGGTCTTTGAGTTCCTTCCTTTCTGCTTTGGACCTGCTGAGCTGGAAGGGCACGAACATCTTCAGCGAGTTGGAGAGGAAAGACAAGGATCCAGAATCCTGGTTGATTTTGCTGGCCAGCTCTTTGGCATCCATCTCTTCGTGTTCCATGAACTGGATCTTGCTGAAGGTCTGCTGCAGGTAGGCGTGCCTCCGGACAGGGACCGTCATCTTCTTCCCCTTATGCTTCTTGTACAGGAGCAACAAGTCAAGAACATACTCTGCTCCGTACATGGGGTTCACCCTGCGGTAGCCATACTGTATTTCCTTGAAATCGATGATCCTCCCCCGGGTCTTGGCGTTGGCATTGATCATTTCCATGACCTGCATCACGATGTCATCCAACGCCTCCCGCTGCGACGAGTCCATCCCCCTCCGAGGGGGCTGCCCGTCGGCACCCGAGTACAGGTATTTCCCCGTCAGAAACTCCCACTCCAGGATCTCCTCCCGGTGGCGGGGCTGGAATCGCATGAAGGAGGGCGGCATCCCCAGCTGCAGGTCCTCCTTGTGGATTTCGGTGTTGCTGTACTTGCTCATGAGGACGATCTCGCGGTGCAGCTGCACGGTGCGGTGGCGCAGCTCCGCAATCTTGCGGCTCAGCATGTAGCTGTGAAGCCTGTACTGGTAGGGGGGGTTCTTGTTGGGGTGCAGCGTTATGGCTCGGTGGATTTTGCTGTTCCTCAGGTCTCGGATGTAGCCTTTCTTGTTCTTCTCATAGTTCTCATAGAACAGCTGCTGCATCTGGAAGAGAGAGAGAGAGGAGAAGTTACGGTCTCGGCAGCGCGGCCCCTGTGAAAGTCGGCCCACGCAACCCCGCTGGGAGAGAATTCCTCCTCGCCTGCAGGGCCAGAAGGCTTTCTGAATAAGCTGTTCTTGGGTTTAGGCACAGGTTGTAGCAATACCAGCTGCTATTCAAGGAAATTAAGAGGATTATTCATTGTAAACTGGTGAAAGAAACATCTATCATGGATTTGGGATTAGTACAGCCCATTCTAGAGATATCACCATCGGGCAAACAACGGAGCAGTAAGTCAGCTGTAAGCTCATTTTTTCACAACACCACACCATCACCAGGAGAAAACACCATAAAACGTTCACTGCAAAACTGTTACTATTTTTCTGCCTCCCATTGTTTTAATGATGATAATAATAAAGAAGAATAAAAAACAATGTCATGTGCATACCAAGCAAGTCTGACAACACCTTTCTTGTTACACCTAAATGCCGCTTAGGCATTAAAAATCCACATTTGGGCATTAAAAATCCAGGTTGCTGAATATTTCAGTCAAGATGCCAGATATGTTATCTCAAGTGCTGCAATCAAAGCTACAGTTGTCATTTTAAAATGTCAATAGAGAGTAAAGTACAACTGAGATTCCTGGAGTTCCTGAAGGCAGGTTATACAGGATGTGTGTGTACACTAGAATAAAATCATCCTTATGGCAGCTGCTATTTCAGAACTAGAAGACAGAGAGATGAGATTAGATTTACAAGCCTTAGGAAAGTAGACAAACCAGCTTTACAGTTTTCAGTAGTTCAGGCAGTAGCTGATATCATGACAGACAAACCAGGATGACAATGTGGAAAATAAGCTGGAAAAAAAAGAAAAATAAGAGAAAAAGCCCCCTAAAGCCATCTTAGCTAAAGGAAATTTTAAAAGATCACAGGTTGATTTGATGTCCCAGCACAAACATCATCAACCTGCTGGAGGAGCTGACATGGCACCTTCATTCAGTGTGGGATTTGATCAGTGCTACTGACAGTGGATTTTGCTACAGGTAACACAGTCAATAAAGCACAAAGGGCTGGGAAGATCAGCAAAGACCTACAGTGAGGAACAGAACCTACAAGAATAGCTCGAATATGATGGCAATTAAACCAAGCACAAAAAGGACACCCCCCCCAGAACAGAAACCCTCCCTTCGCCAGCTGCCCAGAGCCAGCACAAGCCTTGTTTTTATCAGGCCTTGGGTTGCATTTTTCCCATCATTGTGGACACACATGGAATCGAGGAGTAAACTTGGATTTAAACACCTGGATTTAACTGCAGCCGGAACTCGCCGCTCGGCGTATCTCTGCCGACAGCACGGGAGCAGCCTGTGCCCACTGGAAGCACGGATTTTGATCTGAACAAATGTCATTCATTGCACAGTGGGGGGAGGCAGGAATTGCAGCCAGATTGAGAAAGAAAGGACATTTATTTCATGGGTCGCCCCCAACCCCCCTCCCTCTGCCCCTTCTTTCCTGCTCAAGTTCACCTCCTCGCCGCTCTCCCCCGCGCGCTCCCTGCTGCGTGCCTGCTGTCTGGGAGCAATCCAGGCCAGAGGATAGATGGATCTGCACGGCAGCACAGCCAAAGGAGAACATCTTGGCCATGGCCACTTGGCAGGCCTCAGATGAGCTGCCTGTCGAGATGTATAATATCCCTTTAGAAGTCATGCAAGATTTAAAAGAGCACTACGGGCAGAGGTTGGCCGGTCTAATCCTGCCTTCAGCAGAGTTATCCAAACTGAGTGAACCTCTGCTTTCCCAAGAAGCATGTTTTTCCACTCACCCAAAGATGTTCTTCATTTCTATCCCTATATTGTTTTCTCTTTCACTTTTTGGTCACTTTGAACCTGGCAGTTGCTGTGAGGGGCTCTACGAGACCTCAGATCACACCCACTTAGGGTCACTGTGAGCATGATTTATTGCAGTGGAGAGCTCACATGGGAAGAACAAGACCAATCCAACACTGCAGGACCCACATGGATATTCCACTGACTCTACTGATCTGTCCTCTCTAAAACTACACTAGAAGCACTAAATGCACATGGCAATAATTTTACTGACCTTTTAACTACAACTAAAGGCAGAGGCTTTCCCAGGAGGACAGTGACATTAGATAAAGAGTCTTAAATCATGTAATTGCACCGCTAATATTTAAAGCAAAATTGACAACAGGACTTAATTTCAAATCTTGTTTTGAATTTCTACAAAAACAAAATCAAGACCATGCAGCCTGAATGCATTTACTCCAAAATTGCTACCTAGGGCATTCTGAATTAGCTACAAGAGGAAACCATGAGGAGCAGAAAAGCTTTTAGATTACACAACAAAGTTTTAATAGAATACCGATGGGTAGGAAAATGTTATGAAACTTCCCAGTGGAAGCGAAGATAGGAACCCCTAGCAAATGGTCCTAAATAAAATTAAGAAGCATATTTTAAAGCTCTAGCTTGCTCCTCAGGAATAACTTCTTAGGTAGACTGGTTAACTTTGGAAATTCTAGCACTACGTCTTGTTTCTTAAAAAAACCAAGCCTGCTTCAAAAACTGAATTGAAAATAAAACATATCTCAGCAAGACTTTACTGGTGCTTCTCCACAGAGCAATTCACAACTGAAACACCTACCAAGAGCCACCTTGCTCCAGCCCAAAGGGTGACAACTGGCCAACCCACGGTGCAGCTAATGAGAAGCACCACAGTAGCCAGGCTTTTACAGAATCCTGTTTTCCAGAAGAATGCCTTGCAAGGCTGGCACGTTCCATATTTTCCCTGTGAAGTCTCCCCCTCTCCTACTCCAGTGTCCCTCTTGTCCCTCTGCCATTCTGCAAGCTGCAGCAGGCAGGGGATGTGCCAGCATCCCAAAGCTCCAATCCCTCATCAGGTGCACCCCACAACCAGCAGGAGGCACAAAGGGTATGGAAGGGGTTCATAAATTCCCTCTGGAGAGTACAAGGACTTCCAAACTGTTTTTCTCACAGTGGCATGAAGTGGTGTACACGAAGTCCAAGTGGCCAGAGACCAACAGAGAATTTAACCCTTTGTGAGCTGAGGTGTCAGTGCACACTGACCCAGGGCCACAGAAGCCCTGGGATGCTCATGAGCTTTGCTCCACAGCAAGAAGTGGCTGTGTTTTCTCATGCACATCTGCAAATTTGGAGGAAATGAGCAGCTCCCTCAGTGCCACTTGACAGCTCCACCAACATCCATTTGCTCAAATGACTAACACAGTGCTAGTCCTCAGCACTGGGGTCAGTCACTGACAAGGACATTGCCCAACTATCCCAAATCACTGCTAATGCAGTTTCTACCTTATGTGGGTCCAAAACACTATGCTAAATATTTTCTATTAGCACACGCTTGCTGTTGACTCCACACAACACTGGAAAGCCATGAGGAAGACCAAAAAAAAAATCCTAATTAACTCCTGAGCACATCATTAATGTGGGGGTGGCAGAAGGCCACAGAGAAAGGAATACCTGTAATTTATTTTCTCCTCCCACGGAGGAGCCACGAAACACACACGTGGGGAGCAACCCAAGCCCAGCACACGCACATCCCCAAGAGACACAACGTGCAACCCTCCTGTGAGCTGAGCTCCTGCAGGCTCTTCTTTCAGTGGAACAGGTTTCTCTGTGATACTTTTCAAAAAAAAAAAAAAAAAAGAACCTTTCATGGATATTAATTCTGCAATGATTATATTCTAAGCATGCTTTATTCTAGTGCTGAGCACTGAGAGCGTCAGGATACAAAGAAGAGCTACTCTTTATTGACCACTATTTACTCTAGACCTGTTGAGGCCTTAAAAACCCTAATGTTCCCCAAACCATTAGAGACTGAATGTTTAAACTGTGGTACAGCTGTTGTGGGCACTGCTGGCTCGTGTCCAAAAGACCAACTGAAAGGAGAGAGTGTTATGTTCTTCGTTTTAAATGAAGAAGCCTTTTGCAGGCCAAAAAAAAGTGTACTGGAGAAAATGGACTTTAAAAATAAGACCAGTTTATGCAGAAACTGGCCCGCAGCCACGGATTGGCCCCCGAGGGCTTTCTCTCACAGCTCCAGATTGTACTACCAAAGCCCAGAGAACACAGCCCCACAAGTCTCATGAAAAGCAATCATGGACAAGACATGTTGTATGGCAGGTTTCAAAATGCCCAGGATGGGCTCTAAATACAAAGCCGAGTTAATTAAAGGATGGTTAATGTCACCTCTGCTGGGAGGGGATGAGCAGGGAGATCCCTCCCTGCAGCTGCTGTGGAGCTGTTCCCCTCCAGGAGCAATGGGGGTGCTGGGACAGCCCTGTCCCACAGCTCTGCAGCCAAAACCAGGCAGGACACTCACACTCTCTTCTCCTTGCTCCTCCTTCCAGAGATGCACCAGAGGTGGTACAAGGGGGCAGATCCTCTTGGCTGGTTCATGTGAAATGAGAGACCTTCTGCACCCACAACCCAAGGAACTGCATGAAACAGCTGTGGCTGCACGAGCACAGCTTTGCCACTTTGCTCTGATTAACCACTACAGATCACCAGTTTTCTGATTTTTAATGTCACCAGTGCAGCTCAACTGATCAAATATTTAGCCAAGGGAAAGGAGCAGTGGAATTTGTTTGCCACTGACATCCTTAGGGTGGAGGGGGAGACTGTAGGAACATCTGGATACAACTCTGTGCATGCAGGGCTCTTTCTGTTTAAGTCCTGATACCTTCTGTGACATCCCACAGCTGAACACTGACATGACTGAAGCCACTCCTTCAGGCAGAGTTATTATGGTGGAGACAAACACAGGGAAGTAATGGATAAACACTCATTTGCACTGAGCTTGGCCACTCGTTCGTGCCTGTAACCTCCCCAAGTTGCCACTACAGGAAAGGATGCAGGAAACACCACTCGGCGCTGGGAGATGAGACTTTCAGCTGGCAAGTGAAGCCCTGCACTCTGGAGCAGAATTAAATGATGTGATTCCTCACACAAGGTACTTCTCACACAGAGGTCATCTTGTGCTGCTGGGTCACGTTTGCTTTGTCTCATAAAGAGGGGCAAGAAAAGCATCCTGAGCAGTCAGTACTCAAAATTTCCATGGCAGATTCCTGGGGAAACAGAAGTAGATTCAGCTGGGACCTCTGGGTGCAGTAACTCCAGGCATGCTCTGAAGCAAGAGGTTTATTTTGTACTACCCAAATGCCTCTTCTTATATGATCCTAAGTGAAGCAGTGCTGGTCTCACTCAAGAGCCTCACAGTGCCTCCTGCACAGCTCTCCTCTCCTAAGTATTCCAGAAAGGAAGCCAAGTACTAAGGCAAGCTTCAAGCACAGCAAACTCAAGGTCATTGAATTCCCAAGGAATCTGTGAACTAAGAGAGTTACTGCTGGAGTTCAAGCTTTTGTGAACCATACCAAGTAGCTGTTTAATTAAACAACCGTTCCTCTCCCAACCCTTTCTTGTTTAAGCAAGTAGAAGAGCTTAAAAACTACTTATTCATTTACAGTTTCTCAAACCAAGTAGCCTTTTAAGTATTTCCAGCTTGGCAACAGAAGGAAGAAAACCTGCAAAAATGAATGGGTCTTCAAAACTGGCACTGTGTACCTCACCTCTGACCCTGAGCTTGGAGATCTCATTACCCAAAACCTACACGTGGGAGCAGTCCAAGGCACTTGGGAACGGAGATCCTCCAACCAGCAAGCAGAGAACTTCCCTCCTCCTGGCCCTGCATTAAACTGAGAGTCATCCTCCTGCTCTAAACCAGGAGAGAGAAACCAGATAACACAGAAGGTGCCAGTCTAGGATACCTGGATTTAACTGTGCAAACCTTGGGAGAGCTGGATGTGATCGCGAGGTTTTCTTCCAAAAGGTTCTGATTTGCAAAAAACAAACCCAAATAAAACACCACTAAAGATTAACAAATGTCCTGTGCTAAGGCTACTCAAGGATCAGAACACTGTAGGTGCTAATGACTAATTGTCACTGTGATTGCCTGAGAAAGTATTCTCCGAAGTTGTTCCCAGCATAATTTCCAAATTATGAGTCCTGGTGCAAACTGCTGCACTGCACAAGGCCTGCCCTTGCTCAAGGCTCTGACCCACGGGGCAAATGATTCAGCTTTCCCTCTGTCCCAGATCCAAACCAAACCAGGGATACAGTGTCTCGCCACTGATTGGTTCATTTAGAAGCCAGACTGGGGGATGATGCCAAATGACTTTGCCCACTGAATATACTGTCTCGGGGGTTCTTCTCCTTGTTGTCAACTCCACACTTCTACTCTGCAGTACAGGCAGGGCACAAGAAAACTTGGGTTTCATTATGAATTTCAACAGGCCCATGAAAGAGGGAGCAGCAGCCCTGCCCGTCTGTGTCTGCTCTTTCTCATGCAAAGTGTTAAGATTCCAGAGGAGCAGCACATGACCCTTAAGGGTAGTTTCTTGGAGATGAGGAGCAGAAAGCCTCTGACACCCCAGCCAGTATTTTTCTGGATGCTAAAAACAGAGTTAGAGGGATGCAGCCTCCTCTGAGCAGGGACTACAGGAGAGAAGACCCCTTCTGGACTGCTGTGTGATTTTCCACCATGTGTTTTCAAGAAGCAGCAATGTAATCATCTAGAAATACTTTTGTTCATGGATTTCAGAGATTCCTATTTGGAAGCTACTTTCCACATCCAGTGGTTTTGCAGGAGTTGAGAGCCATGATGGATGATGAGCCTCTTTGGTCCACTTGGCAAGGCTATCACAAGCTGCTGCTTACAGGGGGGGGTTGAGAAGAAACCCTCTGCTTGGAGAAACTTCAGCTGCAGCCCAGGCATCCATTCACCATCTCAACATCAAAAACCAAGCTGGAGCAGCACAGCCTCTGCCAGAGTGGATGGGGACAGCAGGGATCCTGCAGCACACACCAGGTCTCCAGGTCTCTGCCAACACCAGATTCTGCAGGAAGCCTGGGGGAAGGATTGGCTCTGGTGGATCTGCCTGCAGGATCCATCCCTTTCAGTCTTGCCCACATGTGCCCACCAGCACAGCTTGCTTTCGGGGCAGGAACCCCCATCCCTGAGCAGGCACACAGAGCCCCACTTGGAGACAATGTCACAGGGACAGAACTGAAGGACAGGGCTGGAACAGCCACATCAGCAAAGCTCTGAATCCCTCTTGAGCCTTCACAGGAGATTACTGAGAATTTAATTAGGCAAAGATGCAGCCTCACAACAGCAACCGTTGGAGCTCTTCCCTGCGTGTAAAAAGGTGGGGGTGTATTTTAAAAAAAACAAACTCATTTTCAGGAGGTTCATCCCTTCCAGCTAAGTGGAACCATGTTAGATGAGGAGGGACACAGCCCCCTTTTTCATGGCAACAGGCCACGCTTGCTGTTTCTGATTCCTTGCACAGACTTGTGTCAGGAATACATCCTTTGGAAAGGGCTGAGAGGGATGCTGGGAATGCTGAGTAAAATCCCCAAAACAGGGCCAGCTCCTGAACTGCCTGGGTCAAAGCTGCAGCCCTTCAAACCTGTGGTGCCAGAACATCCTCAAAGTGACAGAGCATCTTCATAATGGTATTTATAAATCCATTTGCTTTATGCTTTCCTAAGAACTGATGGTAAAATGTTGTTTTTGTTTTGTTTTGTGGGGTTTTTTTGGTTGGTTGGTTGGTTTTTGTTTGGTGGGTTTTTGTTTTTTTTTTTTTGTTTGGGGTTTTTTTGGGGTTTTTTGCCAGTTGCATCAGTATTAGCTAATGAAAATTGACAGAAAACTGGAAATAATTAAGATTTCTAATTTCTCTGCTAGTGAACCCTCCTCCCAGCTGCCACAACAGCTCCGCGGGTGCTGCTGTTGTGCCTCTGCCAGGTGAGCAGCTGGAAGAAGGGATGTTGTTCAGGATGCACTCTCGAAGCCCCAGCCCTTCCAAACTGGTGGTGGCCTGTCCCTCGGAGGTGGCATCTGCACACCACATCACTCTGCTGGGGGTATTGCAAACGCAGGGCAAGGCAGCATTTAAAGACACTGAGAGTGAGCTCATCCCATCCACTTGGCCCCGCTGGGTCAACACTCAGCTCGTGTCTCACTGGTGCCTCCTGCAACAGCACAAAGGACAAGGGGATGGTGAATTGCTGTCCTGTCAACTGGATGGTACAGCCACCTCTGCTCCAGGCTTGGATTTCAATGAGTGCTCCAACGTGGTGCTCCCTTAACTGGTTTTTCCAGCATCGTGCTGGAGACATCCTTTGTTGGCCACTACTGAAGGCTGCAGGACACCCCCCCCAAGGCACCCAGCAATGAAACGGGAATGTGCTCCACAATCCCCTGGCTGGCTCTCCTAAATCAAGCTGGATATAAAATAATATCTCCTTTTATTCCTGTCGGTGGAGAACCAGAAGCAGCCGTGGAGTTCCTTACAAAGTCCCACAGAGCTGGTGCCCAGCACTGTGACGCAGGCAGATGGTTTCCCACCTCCTCCTCCACCAGCCTGGCGAGCTCAGAGCGGTTCTTCATCTTCAGAATGGTTTTTCAGCCAGAACCACCCTTTCTGGAGCTGGTTTGAAGACTGTCTGCAAAGGGCCTGGACTCAATCACCAGCTGGTTTCACACGGGGAGCGGGGCAGGATGACAGTTTCCAGGGCTCACCAAAGCAGCACAGCATTGTTCTCGAGTGTGGGTACGAAACTCGTGCACAACTTTTTTTCTCGCCAAAAGAATTGTTCAGTTATTGCTCAGAGGAGGAGAGGGAAATAAAATCACAAGCCCCTGTTTTATGTGGAGAAGCCACATGGCTTCAGTCAGCCCACGAGGATGCCCAGCTGAGCCCTGGCCTGGGGATAACACAGCTCTAGGAGGTGGGCATGGTAAGGGGCGCCGCCGCTGCAGACACCATTTCCACAACGAGATGCCACGACTGCACAAGTGTTTTCCCAGTGCTTGTATTACCACCAAAAGCCTGCCTGCTATTCTGTGCCCAGGTCAAAAGCAAGATCTGCCCTTTGTCTCATCACTGGAGAACATATGTGCATCACCCAGGGTAGAATTGGCGTCGTCAAAACCATTCCAGGACAAAGTTCCTGCCTCAGAGGGTTCTGCCATCTGAATTATGTGCAATACACTGTGGTTTGGTTATAAAAGACACAGCTCCTTGATCAACGGAGGATCAGCAGAGGTTTGTCCTCTGCCAATTATCAGAGGGCTGATAATATCTCAAGAATCTGACTTTTGTGCCCTGGAAGCCAAAGTTCCCATAAATTGTGCATTAATAGCTCTAACTACAAGCAGAGGCACAAGGGATAATATATTTTAAATTAGCACTTTTAGGAGAAACCAGTGCTTTACTAATGCAAACTTGAATAGGGTTGGTAGGGTGGGTGCAGCTTCAACACCCCAGAAAGAAGGGAAAAGTGGTAAAAGGAAAAGGAATGAAAGAAGGGAAAAGGAATGAAAGAAGGGAAAAGCACAGCTGCATGTGCACAGGACCAACCCCTTCCTCTGCAGTTTCATATATGCTCTGAACTAGAAGAACAGCAACAACTTTCTAGGCAGCCACAGTTTTTATTGTCCTCCTGTCAGTGGAACAACTTTCTCATTATTAAAACGAGCTGTCAGGCAGACTGGCATTTCCCTCCTTGCTGTGTCCAAGTCAGCCCCTTCGTTCAAATATGGTTAAAGACTTCACATAGTGTTGCTGGCTAACTGTATATGGTCTGAGGTTTTCTGGAAGTTTGCTGTCTGGCACAGTTTGGAAAAGTAACAAGCAGCCTTACTCTGCAGTGCTCTGTAACCAAGTGCCTCTTGCATTACACACAGTCTGTCAGAGCGAGGGCTTCACCTCCACACGGGTGTTTTAAGCCTTGCTGATGGTCCCCATCCATCACCCAGCTCTGACAGAGACAGTATTTAACTGCTGCTTTTGTAATGCTCCAAATTAAAACAGGAGATGTGGATCCTGATAAATGTAGTTATGCTGAATGTAAATGCATTAGCCATTAGAAATGGAAAAGGGGGGGGAAAAAAATCACTGCCTCAAATATTCCCCAGCCTGGGGAAGGGTTTGCTACTCACACAACACACTGAACTCTCTTTCTAACACTGGCCACACATACCAACAGGTTTTTGGACCCTTCCTGGGGTTTTCTTTGTTCCTCTGCTTCCAACCTGGAGGACAATTCGTTCTGCTGGCTGAAACCAACATGCTGCAGGTGCAGTTTTGGGGGAGTGGACCTGGCTCCAAAACTTGTGCCCATTACCTGCAGCCACCATGGCTTGGTCCCTCCATCCCTCAGCTGCCAGACTGCACCCTGCAAGTCTCAGCTTGCACCCAACTGCTGTTCCCTTTCCCTTGACCACTGCAGCCCCTCCAGGTTTGGATACCTGGCAGCTTGGAGGAATTTTTCATTTTCAATCAGACTTTTCCATACCTCACCAACACTTTTCACTCACGTGGGAGATGGGTCAGTGAGAGATCTTCTGGGTCTGTCTGGTGGGTCAAGATCCCATTGCTTTAGGGAACCCTTGTGGGTGCTCAATGCTGCTGAGCACAAGGGAAAAAGGAAGAGAGGGAGGGAAAACCATTGCTGAGAAAGCAGAAGGAGCTTTAGCCAACAGATAGAGCAGGGCAGTGGAGTCTGCAGCTTCCTTCACCAGACAGCAATGGCTTGTCTTCTTATGACCCATTTTTAGTTGCTGATCAAGGACATTTCAGGGATTTGACTCATGAATAGCAAACGACTTGTGCTGGGGTTTGCCAAAAAGCCTTCTCCTTGCTGCAGGGAGGCTGGGCTGCTTTGAAGTAGCTCCTGAACCAAGACAATTTACAGCCTGACAGCTTAAAGCTGCATTGAAATGGGCCCTCGTGTCCTCGGGGTGTTATAAATCGCCGCGGTTCAGAGGCAGGCAGGGCAGGGTGCATGGATGGGGACTGTGTTCTTCTGCTGTCCCACAAAGGCACATCCACGAGGGAGCCAGAGCCCTTCAATGGGGCTTTCAGAGGGACACACAGCACTACTTTCTGCTGCATTTTCCTCAGTACTCTTCTGAGATATGCTTGTGTCATCTGAAGTGCAAGTTGTTCCCGAGTTCAGCGTGGTTTTGAGCTGGAGCTCATGTAAGGGCTGAGCAAGGAGGTGCTCCCAACTCACAGCAGGCTTGGAAGCTACTACTGGGAGCAAGTTCTTGGGAAAAGGCTTAGCTGGAGGCAGAAGGATCCATTGGTGACTCAACCTTGGGGGCTGCACCTTGTGTCAGAAAGCAAAGTGGGCACTGATACATTATCTGAGTCTTAAAATAGCAGCACTGTTCACCACAGCTCATCTCGCAGGGCCTGGAGGCAACTCGAGAGCCCAGGGTGGGAGGAAAGTTCTTCCTCCACTCAAGGGCATGTGTCAAGGACATCCTCTACAGCAACAACCTGAGCTGGGATGCCAAATCCAGCATTAGCAGGACTTTTCTCTAAAGCCTCCAGAAAACTCTGCATGTGCCCATCCTCACTTCATGGCAATTTGGGGTTTTTCCCATCCAAACTCCAGCGGGGCAGCATGCAGGCTGCTGGACTGTGCTCTCCATCAAGCCCTGCCTTGATGTGAATGCCAAAGCCAAATACAATCCACCCATCCCAAACAGATGTTAGAAACCTGTCTGCCTCTCTTCAGCTGTCCTCTGAGGTCTGGCCTCCTGTCAAGTGCCCGAGGGGATAGTTTTCTTTTTCATTTTTAAGGCAAAGATAATACGTTCAAAGGCGCTTTGTCTTCTGTTTGGAGAAGGCAAATCTACACCTGGTTCAGAAGCACTTCAATACACACCAGCAAATAAAAAAATCTCTGTCTCTGAGAGAAGTTTGACCTCTTGACTTGCAAAATAATTATTTCCTCCCTTCACAGAAATTTTAACAGCTAATTCAGCAGTGCCACAGGAACACAGGCTACAAATCGAGCCAAATCTGTTCAGCCTGCCATCTTTTTATTCAGCAAACTGTCATAAGAGAACTTTTTATTTTTCCCTCTGGAATGACATTTGTTTCTACAGGTCTTTAAGCCAGAATAATACCGAGCTGATCTCCTGTTCTCCATGGAAACAGAGCATCGTTGGATATTTCCCACAGATAAAAAAGGAGTGGAGCAAAGACAGAGGGGAGAGGAGAAGGCAGGAGGCACAAGGACAGACCAGAGCAGAGGAGGCAAACTCACATCAGCGCTGTGTTATCTCACGGTGCTTCTTAAGCAAGCAGCTCCTTTTGGGTACTTTATGTCCTAAAAAAACCCCACCACATAAGAGCAGCCTGTGCTGCTCAAAGATGGAAAGCATTATGCTAACCTGAGAACGTAGCTCGGGGCCCTGGTGCATCACAGGCTGCTCGGGATTAGAATTACCCAGAAAAGGCACCAGAAAGGGCATCGCAGGATATTGAAGGAATCGACATCCGGATATTAAAAAGTAGCATTCAGTCAACTGCAAGGAGGGGCTGTCACAGCACAGTCAGGCCACAGGCCTAATGAAGCCCAGGAAATTAAGCACCGTGACTAATTGGGAGCCCCTCAAATCACACACAAGCCCCTCTAAATCCATCGGCTCCCAAGGAGACTCCCTCGCCTCGCTTTGGACGGGGGTGATGACAAAACACACGTGGTTTACACAACATGTCGCAGGGCTTTACTGCTTTCTGCTGATTTCCAGCAGAAGGACTGCCTGTTCTTAAGGGCTGGGATTTCACACTCTGGAGGATTTCTAAGAAAAAGGCTTCATGGCTGGAACTGAAGTGACGTGGCCAGACCTGAAGACCCAGCACACTCAGTGCCTGTTACGCAAAGCACTGTCCTCTGGCACAGCACGAGTGTCCTGGGGGTTCTGGGACCCACTGGTGGAGGAACAACGTCATTCCAGCAGATGGAGAATGTTTTTTTGCAACCAGGCAAGAAGTAGGTTGAAGAAAACCTTCCTGGCCCTGACAGTCCAGCTTACTGGGCTCCTTGTAGGTTGGGTGTTTTCCATGGTGCGCCCCTCCTGTCTGCTACGAATGGGGGAGAAACCACCCCAGTGTCAGCCTCTCCAGTTTATCAAAGGGATAAAGGGAAGGTAAAACAACCCTATAACATCAAAAAAACACACCTCAAAACCCAATCCTATCCACAACAGCTTCCTCATCCTCACCCTTCAGACAACTCCCACTGGCAGCGAGGCTGGGAACTGCCCCGAGCTGCTGTGCCCTGCTCTGGTTTTGCTTTGTGTGCCACAGGACAGCAACCAGACAGGGCTCAGGTGGCAGCTGGAGCTTCATGAGCTGCAGGGCATCACACGGTTCTGCCACATCAGGTAGGAAGTGGTGCAATAAATTCCAGCCTGGAAATATCCTTAGAGGAAAAGAGACATACTGAGGAGTGCAAAAGAGCAGAAGACAGTACAGAGTCGCAGTTTATGGGAGTTGCTGCGACTACCGCTAATAATTTGCGCCCTGAGTGATGCAAAATGCCAAAAAGAGTGAGTTTTGTGAACTCACCATGCTGCAGGTTTGTAAGAGATGCACTAACTCATGTCACTGCTGAACCACATCAAACCCACATGTCAAATCCACTTCAAATCCACTGGTGGGTTAGCCAGCTCTAGATTCGGTTTCTTTCTTCACTTCCAAGTTACAGAAACAATTACCCTGACATAATGGTTTGGGTTTTAATAGCATGACTCTTTTGGCCATAACCATGAAGCAAAAACAAAATAATAATAATCTGTAAGCCTCAGTAGCAAACAAAAGAATGTAATCTTGATTCCCTTGCCCACTAAATAATTATGCTCACATCATGCTAAAATAAAAGTCTAAGTTTTGCTTTCAGTTATTAAAAATACAAGGAAGAGATCAAACTGTCCATATATATGGAATTATAAACCCAAGCCATATATAACCCAGACCAAAGTATGTAATCAGAACATACCAAATGGAGTTTAATACTCAGAGGAAACCACAGCTCTGGAAGACATTTAAAGGAATATTTCCATTTTCCTAGGTACTATATCAGGTTCTTGGCCAGACATTTTTGATTGCACTGTACTAAAAATACAGGCCCAGCTTCAGAAGACAAAAATGTTCGCAGCATGACGAAACGCGAGAGGTAATTGGGACGCACCGCCGGGCCATTTCATTGCATTATCTAACATCTTTAAAGAGCAGATTAGCTCACTGTGCAAACATTCTGGTTTCCCTGATGTTTGGAGTCCTGGCGTGGCCACAGGCAGCAGGAACAGCCAGAGGAGTGGTGCTAGTTGAGCTTCTGGAGCAGCTCTCCCCGGCACCACGGGCTACGCTTCCCGTCCAAGACCCACGTGGAAAAGCTGCAGCCCCCGTGTGAAGGCAGCCTGGGAAGATGCTGGGAGAGGTGTGTGTGATGCCTTGCCAAGCCCTCCTCAGCAGAACTGAGGCAGCCAAATGTTTATCAGCACTGTGTGGGTCTCACTGCTGACGTAAAACCGGGGGGAGCCGGGATGAGGAGCTGCTGAGGGTCTGCAGGAGCTCACAGAGAAAGCACTGTGGTGGTCGAGGGCTGCCTGCCCACTCAGCCTCCTTCACTGAACCACGACTTCTCATCTGCCCAGAAAGACAGGGCACAGTTCTAATGTGACAATATTTTAAGGACTAATGTTGTCCCAAACTAGAGAGACTCCACTCTCAAGGAAAGCAAAAGAAAGCACAGGCAGAAACTGCAGCTGTGGGTAGAACAGAAGGGACTTGCTACACCTGCAACAAATAACTCACTCCGGTGGATTTGTGCTCCACAAATCCCTGTTTACCTAAGAAATCCGTATTTACAATGGCTTTTCCTTCTGCTCCCTCTGCCCTCCCACCCGTTCCCAGAGGGAGCAGGGGGAGCCCTTCTGCAGCTGCTTCATCATTCCCAGCAACTTTCCCTCCCTCTTCGTTCTCTGGCGGGTTAGTCCAAGAAACAGCTCCAGTTATGGGACACAAAGCCATGAGAAAGAATAACCACCAACGAAACTTTGCTTCCTTCGTGCAGCCAGGCTCAAAAATTAACTGCTCCTACAGCACAGGGCAAAAAACCTCTATGGAAACAGCATGTGGATGGTTCCATCATGGCATGGGATGCAGGGAATAAGCAAACACCTCTCAAGCAAGGAAAATGGAGGAGAAACATCAAGGTCTTTAGTTAAAAGTAGACAAGAGCTGTATGTTGCCACCATCTCGTGCATGACATCGCAGTTTATGGCTCCATAAAAGTCAGTCTGAAGCTCAGTTTGAATCCTGAAGTCTGCCTGCAAGCAGCGATTTAAGTGGAGGGTTTCAAACACCATGTAGACTCGTTTTAGACAAGATTGAATGAATTGTGTTCTGCATGTTGTTTTTCTAAAATGTGTACAGTCTGCCATAAAGACCAGTCAGAGAAACTACAGCCAGAATACGAGGTGTCAATGGTCAAGCATATCCTCATTAGAGGGGGGCCAAGTGATATTTATTTAAAGTGTTATGCACTATGAATTAAACATTTATTTTGTATCACCCAGTAAAATATCTGAACCTCATTTTGGCAGCTGTGCAAATCCTCCCCCGACTGCATTGACGACTGACTGTACTTCCTTTGACTTTCATGCCGTCTCTCCTCTCGTTTTAAGAGAAAAACCTAAAAATCAAGAATGCCAAAAATGCAAACATCCGTGTCTCAGCCCACGGTATGCAAAAGGAGGGCGAAAGCAGATCACCCCTCAAGACATCATCCTTATTAAGGTCGCAGATGGAATTACAGCATGATAATTAAAGTCTTCAAAGACTTGGCAACCTCATCCTGTGACTCTTCTAAAAGATCTGGGAACACAAGACCTTCTGCTCCCTGGTCAACGGCCTGAAGAGGGACCATATTCAACAAAATCTTGGAGATTTGACCAACAGTTCCTTTTCCCTCTAAGGAGAGAATGAGCCTCAGATTTTGGCTCACTCCCCCTTGCAGATCCTCCTGCCCAAGGTGGCTAAAGCTAGAGATGACAGTCTGCTATTACTATTTCCCCTGAAAAATGTTTTGGCATGGTTTTAACAGGATTGCAAGACTTTTTCCATCCCAAATGCTCTCTGGACCCCATGGCAGAGCAGTGCTGCTGTGTGTCACCGTTCCATTGACTCAGCACTTGAAATGTGCCACTTTTTCTCCCCCAGAACAGGCCTGGAGAGCAGGATCAGCCTCTGCAACTGAGGGACCTCAAAGGGAGATGGGAAAACAGTCAACACAAGAACTGGAACAGGAACCACAATGGGAGCTGTTGACAACTACTTCTCTTGAGCAAAGCAGGTTCAGAAGTCGTTTTGACAGATCAACATTCACTTCAGTGCCTGGAGCACCAAAGAATTGTCACCACGTGTTCTGCCCATCACAGGGTTTACTGTGAAGCAGAAGTACCGGGGTGGGAAAGGCATTTCCACAGGAAAGTCCCAATTTGAACACCAGGTGTGGGTAGTGACTATGTGACAGTATGGAAATGGGCTTTCATTATTGATTTAGAGGTGCAATTGGACCCAAGAGATGAAAACAGGGGCACCACTCTGTCAGAGTGGCTGAACTTTTAAACAGCTTCACCAAAAATGGGGAAAGTGGACAAGATAATACAGTACTGCCCAACTACTCTGTCTTAAACACTAGATTTAAAACCTTTTTAAAGAGAAAATATACCTAAAATAAAATTTCTGGGGCCTGTTGCACAGAGCATATCCCTTGCACAGATGTGACCATCCTGTGTGGGCCAGAACCCCTAAATTCTCCTTATAGCTCATTACTTTACAATTGCTTTTATCTTGCTCCACTTGTTCCCAGCACTCACAGCTCTATGCTAATGAACTTTTACTTCAGAGCTTCAGAAACTGTCTGCCAGGACCAGGGAAGATTTGGTGTTGTTAAATGCATTTGTGGTAGCAAAAGATATCAGAGATCAGAGGGACTGAGCATCTCCCACCAGACCTGGTCCCATACAGACCTTTCTTTTTTAAGAGGTCTGGCTACTTAGCCATGCTGAAGGTCTCTGCTGGTCACCAAAGCTGGTGTCAGGAATAATTCCCATCCCAGGACAGATGGGAGACTAAATCCTTCTCCCACAGCCTCTCCCACTGCAATGTGGGACATGCCTCTCTCTTAGGACCACTTAAGCATCTCTCCCCTAATCAATCACCAGTTCGTGCACACGATCAGGAATTAACCTCTCTTCTTGTCTCTCCGGAGCAAAGCTGGACTAGGCTGAAATTCTTGAGTTAATACAGGGTGAAATAATACCTGGGTGGAACCCAACAGCGTGTGAGACCAACAGAGCAGAGTCTGGGAGAGGGGACGTGACTGCCCTGCAAGCCACGACCCCAAACGCAACCGCGCTGCTTTTGCCATCGCCTGCACTCCGGGCAGGGCAGGCGGATTCGGGAGAGGTGTGGGAGCTCTGCCCCAGCTGCAGGGATGCTCTGCCCCCATCCCGGGCAGCGGTGCCAACCCCGAGCAGCCCATTCCCCACGGGAATTTCCCCAGGGCTGCTCCTCAGGGAAAAGCCACCAAACGCCGCCGGGAAAGGGTCGAGAGCGGCCGCAGCCGCCCCCTGGCCGGGGATGGGCGACTGCCACGACCCTGCAGGGACACGGTGCCCCCTCGGACACCGTTCTGTCCTGCAATGACCCCGGCTCAGGGAGAGCCCAAAGGATCGGCTCTGGAGAGCAGGAACTCCGAGTTAAGCTGCGGGCACAAAAGGGGATTTGGGATTCGGCGGCGTTTCGATTTGCTTGGATTGTTACCCTGGGTGGAGCACAGCAGCGGGGCCAGATATCCCTGAAAGGCACTGTGCAGTGCAGCTGGATCCTCCAAGCTTTGTCAAAAAAAACCAACAACCTCCTAGTTTGATTCTAAAAGAGCAGTGGAGAGGGAATGCTGACTCAGGAGTTTAGCTCCCCTCCCCTCTCCCTACGCCCCACCACATCCCAGTAGTGCTAGAAAGGTGCTGTGTTCCCACCCCCACAGCAAGAGGGTAAAGAACAAGCAATTTTGGGGGCTCATCGAGACAGTCAGTGTAGCGGTGCAATGCGCCAAACCTCCGCGAACTGTCACTAAAACGCAGCCTGATTTGTGCCCGGAGAAAACCAGCCCTCCCCCCAATTCCTGGCCCCCTTGGAAGACCCGCCAGGAGCACGATCCGCTGCCTGAGCTGCACTGAGAGGTGGGGAAGCTCAGCAGACAGGGGGGATGAGCCCCACTAAATGAGAAGCAGCAAGTTCGGAACCACGGGGGGAAGGGAAAGGAAGGGATGAGAGAAGGAAGCAGATTAGTGGCTGTGGCCAGGGCTACGCTCATTATATCGAAAGGACATGAAAGGCTTTACTTAAAGTGCCAACGTCAGTTCGGTGTATTTGTGAGGATTCACACAAGTCCCACCGGCGCAGAACAGCCCCGAGGAGCTTTGCGTCTGTGTCACTTCGTGGCTCTTTGTTCACCGAAGTCAAAAAGCGGCAATGGATTTTGGAGAGTCCTTCCAGGACTCCACAGTCATCGCCGGAGAGTGCACTGAACCGAGGAGGGGTTGCTGTAAAATAAACCCTCTGATAAGGGCAATTAATGCTACCCTAATTATGTCTTTTCCCATAGTCCCCACTATTCGTGCTGGCTGCCACGAAGGCAGCTCCTTCTCCCAGGCAAAAATAAGAAGCTACAAGCGAGGTGGGGACTTTAAAAACACGCTTTTGCCAATTTCTTTTCAATCCAGCGTACTGAACACAAGATATAAAAAAACACTCTGCAGCCTTTTGTTCTGGGATGTATTTTTATTACTGGCAAACCCATTAAACTTGAGGTTTTCTTATTTTATCTTTGCTTTCAGTTTTTTGGGGTGTGTTTTTTTTTTTTCCTTTGGTAATCAAAATGGCAATAGTTTATTATATGCTTTGAGGTTTCCTGCACACAAAAAGAAAAAAAGGCTGTGCTACTATTCCTGTCTCTAATTCATCCCTTTTGCTTGCTCTGCTGTGGGCAAGACTTCAAATCATAACCAGCAATTTTGTCTGCCTCCTACTTACCAAAAATTACTGCTGCACCCACTGGTGATTCACAGACACACATGCACACACGTTTGGTACCAGGACATCCATCTGAACCAGCAGATGCCTGGCAGCTCTAACTCCTGTTCATTAAAAAATGAAAGCAAGCCAGGCTAAAAAGTCTCCCTGATGAACTGGTGGAAAACACACACATGCTTTCAAAGGGGTTTTAGGCTGATTAGCTGGAAGAGTATTTTCAAGCCACGGGGAGGATACTGGAGCATTACACATCCTTGAGATGTACCATTCTTTGTCAAACCAGTCAGTATCTGGTTATTTCTAAAAAAGACATGGAGTGGGAGAGAAACCCTTCCTGCATCAGTGTATTTAAACCAAACTTCATCTCCAGTCATGCAGGATGTCCCTCAACCTGTGTGGAAGATCACCCTCCAGCTCAGCATCCCCCTCAAACCCACCGAGGTGCTGCCCCAGCACCGAGCTGCGTGTCCATCCTCCCCACGGGATCTGCAGAAGGACACGCTCATTTGCATCCCCAGAACAATCAAGAAATTAATGAAGACGACTGTAACTCACAGAGCCTTGTGTCTGCAGCAGTGGAAAGGTCAAACAAATTAATGCTCTGAATTCTGGGCAGAGATTTCAAGCTGGCTCTCGAACATTTGCAACACAAGGGAATAATTAGAAAACATCCATCAGCTCCGTTTCCGCTGGAAACCCGTTCCTGTGAACATGGTGATGAGCTGTCCTCTGCAGAGCGAGATCTGCTGTCAGATTATGGGCAATTACTTCTCCTCAAGTATTTCAACTCCCAGACACAGACTTGCCTTCCTCCAGCTCTCAGACCCGCCGACCACACACAATCCCCCTCGCAGAAAGAGCCCCCAAAACCCCCCACCCAGAGCCATTGGACAGGCTGAACCCCTGCAGGAGAG
>VXAU01005630.1:248200-303198 GCA_013399695.1 Formicarius rufipectus
GGGGAAATGGTCCCTGCCTTAAAAAAAAAACCCTCCAGGTCCTTAAGGAAAATGAAAACATCCGAGGGTTTCCACGCTGAACACACACAGCCCACATCTCCTCCCTCCCGTGGCTGTGAAGTCAGACTCCAGCGCTCAGGGCTCTTTCACAAGGAGGAATCCTGCTGAGTCCAGAGGATGCGTTTGGACTGGGGGGGCAGCAGAAAATGCAGGACGCTGCAGTTTGAAAAAGCACATTTTATATGAGCTGCTCCACGTGAGAGTTTGCACATCCCGACGTTTCCCTCCCCACAGAGCTGGCACAAACTTATTTTTAGCAGACCAAACCAACCTGTCCCCCCCTTGGGAGGCAGAAGGCTGCTCAGAAGGGATCTGCTGGTTTGGCTCTGCCTTGGAACTCCAGGCTTTTTTACCTCACAGCTGAGCAGGAGACTGCCAGTTCCTGGGAATGTGGGTAGGGATCCATAAACCTGTGCCATGTCCTCAGCTACACTGCGAGGACAGTGCCAGGAAAGATTCCACTCAGGAGCCTCAGCAAAGGAGACAAAAATCATCCCTTCCTTTGCCTGCTGCCCTGGTGTGCTGCTTTGGGCTGGCATGGAGAGAGTTTTCTTTCTGTGGGTCTGTGCTGAGCAGTGTTGGGGACACAGGGATGTTTCAGCAGCAGAGCTTACTCAAGGACTGCTCCGCTGCTCATCCCACCAGCGAGGAGGCTGGGGGGGCACAAGGAGCTGGGAGGGGACCCAGCTGGGACAGCTGACCCCAAGTGACCCAAGGGATATTCCAGACCATATGGCATCACGCTGAGCACACAAGGGCTGGGGGAAGGAGGAGGATGGGGGGATGTTTGCAGTGATGGCATCTGTCTCCCCGGGTCACCGATGGGTATGATGGAGCCCAGCTATCCTGGGGAGGGCTGAACACCCTGTGATGGGAAGCGGGGAATGAATTCTTGGTTTGCTTTGTTTGCATGTGGGGCTTTAGCCATTAAACTGTCATTATCTCAGCCCCCCCCTCAAGTTTTCTCACTTTTTCCCTGCTAATCCCCCTCCCATCCCAGCAGGAGGGTGTGAGCCAGTGGCTGTGTGCGGCTGGGGCTAAACCACAACACCTGACAAGCAGAAAGACATGATTTCATATCAAAGTCTCTTCTGACCCAGGAGAGCTCTCATAGGGGAATCAGGGGGATCAAAAGAGAGGAGGAGCCCATGTGAAGCATTTCCCCACCGTGCTGCTGCTGTGTAGGCAGTGACAGGACAGGTGAACCTGCTCAACACACAGCTCAGCTCTCTGTTTTCTGTGGGGTCTGTGTGTCAGTCCTGAGCTTGCACTGAACCACCTTCTCCAGTGATGCCCCTTATTGCCCCATCTGAGCAACCTGGTCCAGTGGAAGGTGTCCCAGCCCATGGCAGTGGCTTTGGAACTGGACAGTCTTTACTGTCCCTTCCAGCCCAAGCCATTCTGTGATTCCCTGTACTAAACTTGCTTTCCAGCTCTTGAGAGACACGGGGATCAGCAGGAGTCCCATCTGGAGCTTCAAATAACAGGTCCAGATCAACTTTGGATGCAGGATTCCCAAGAACTGTCCCCTCCATTCTGAAATGGTCACTCTTCAGCCCAAATAACTCACCCCCTGGCCCAGGAAAGCTCACAGTCAATGAATATTGTTTTATTTTAGCACAGCTGCCAAGGCTAATATTTGTATCTGGCCATAATCCTTCCTAACCCCATGGAGGGCTCTGGCAGATGAGCATGTTGCAGCAACAAGGTTTAGGGGTTAATAAATGCTCCATAACCAACTTGCCCTTGGAAGCTTTAAAATGTGTTTCTACTCCAATGTCACGATGACATTCCCCACCATGCCGTGCCCTTTCCATGCCGTCCATCCCAGCAAGCAGCTGCTGCACTGCCCTTGTCCCAATCGCCCAGTTTGCATTTGTGTCCCTTTTCCCCCAGTTTTTCTTTATAAATTTAATTCAAACTGGTTTTAAGTGCTGTGTTCGCTGAAGCTCCGTTACCTAGAAATGGCACCAAAAGAAAAAAAAAAAAAAGCAAAAAAAAAGGCAAAAAACCCCAGACTTTTCTGGTTTTGGAAATAAAAATGTTTTAGCTGCCAAAGAAAAGAAGGAGTTACACCCATATAAAGCTTTCACTTAGGGAGAATTAATACAGCCAACTGTTTTTGGATGGACTGCTGGGTAACTACAGCATAAAAAACAAACCAAAAAAAGAAAGAAGCCAAAGGAGTCCCAAGCCCTGTCCTCTCCCTTCAGGCTCACTCCAGCTTCCAGCTTCTCCTGGGTTCCTGTCCACAGAGAAATGCTCCGTCCTCTCTGTCTAGACCACTCACCTGGGTTTTTACTTGGAAGAAGTGCTGAAATGCACCTTCCAGGACCATGAACCTTTCCAATCACACATCCTCCAGCACACACATAACCAGCTGCATTTGACACACTTGCACAATGTTTCAGAGATGGGTCTCGAGCATCCACCCTGGTGGAATTCCCTCCTTGCTGACCACCGATTCAAACACTCCCACCCCCAAACTGCTCCAGAGAACTTCCCTTTAAAATAAAAATAGAGGTTTGCATGGGCAATTCCTGGCATGGCTTACTCTACACACTATAGGGTTCTGGCTTGATCCCTGTCACCTCCCACAGAGCCAGGAAAGCTGCAGATCTGTCCAGAAGGACACGTCATCTTGCATATAACACTGCTGAACACACAGCCAAACTATTACAGCTCAACTCCCAGAGATTTTATTCCTCTATTGTTCAACTGCTGATTTCATTACAGACTCTATGAATTCTCTCCTTTAAATTCCCCAATACTCATTAGCAGTAATTAAGCAATGATGATGCAGAAGGCAGAAATAAGAGGTTAAGCAGAAGAGAGTGACCTTTTTTTTTCCCCTTTTAACAAGTCCAGAGGCAGTGTTCATATTCATGAGTCAAAATTTTCACAAATATATATTTTCAGCAAAAAGACGTGTCGGGAGACAAAAAAATCCTGGAGAAATCGGGGGGGGGTGTCCCCCCTTGGATGCAATGCTGAGTGCACAGCTTGTTTCTGACTGTGCTCTGTAAGAGGGTCTGCTTCACCATCTCTCCTTCTGTTGACTCACAGCACAACAGGGACGTGCTGTTTTGCCACCTCGACACAAATGACTTGTATCACAGCAGGACAGGCTGTCAGAGGGGCTGACAGGCTGCAGGCTGCATTTCATCCCTCCTTGCACAAACCCTCTTCTCCTGCAGCGCTGCCACCCCTCACCTCGGCACTGCAAAGGGTCTCACTGCTGCGCTCACATCGTCCTGCTGTCACCTGCCCCCCAGAAACACAGCAAAGGCATTTTCACATGGACTGGACCAGCCACTCAGCCCCATCCTCTGCACGAAGTGGTGACAGATAGAAGACTCTCTGGATGGACATAACTCTCTCCAGCAACACGAGCTGAAGGAAACACATTAAAATGCATCATGTGCAATGAAAAGCACGCTGACTTGGATTTTTCCACTGAAAAAAACCATAAAAAATTCAGCTCCCGAGCACGTATCTTTTCCTTCCTCCCCGATTTGGAAGTTTCAGATTCTGAATAATCATTGCTCTGAACAATTCGCCCACAGGCACAACCCTGAGACTCCTCACAAACTAGGACATCTCAACCTTACTCCAAACTCCCAAGAGCTGCTGCAACTTGCTTTATCAAACGTCTGATTCCAGCAAGCAGCGGAGACAATCGGTCTCTGCGCTGGTGGCTCAAGTATTGCACACTGTTGCTCAATTTTGTCCTGGATTGTGGAGGGTTTTTTTTCTGGTTTCCTTCAAAAAAAAAATTTAAAAAAAAAAGCAAAGCCAGCAGCTGTTCCAGCAGACAGCTCCCGGATTTCCCTCGATGTGCGTCAGCGGGATGATGCACGCTCCTTCCCAATCTGGCGGCCATCCTTCAGACAGAAGGAAGCAGGACCGTGGTCATAGCTCAGCTACTGGAACTCTTGGACATCATCTGTGAAGTCAGACAGACAGAGAGACAGCTTTCCGTGCTTGCACTTTCTAAAAATGAATCATGCAAAGCCACGGCGGCGGATGGGAGGGTTTCTGCCAACCAGGCAGAAATAAGCCAGAGCAGAGCAAGCGCTGCCAACGCTGCTCCACGGTGTCATTTCGCATCCAGGAAGGTCTTACAAGCATTTTGCAGAGCCTTAAATTAAGCCATTAGCACCAAACTGGGCAGGGTGTAGACATTCACCACCACTGCTCAGCGTGGTGAGTCTCCAAGCTCTGCCTCCCTACAGTCATATTCTCCTTCGTGCCTTTAATAGTGCACTTTGACGCGCAGCTTCACCTTTAATTAATGCAAGATGTACAGTAACTCTGCATCCTCTTCCCTCCCCAAAAATATTCAGCCTGAAGGTCAGCTTATCAGTTTCATACTGAAAACCCAAGACACAGCCAAGAGTCCAAGATGACATGGCTGGGGCCACAGAAAGCAGTGGAAATGCCACAAAAGAGATTTACACATGGAAAATGTCAAGAGCAGCAGTCTCTCTGCTCTGGGCCCACTGCTTCCCACAGAGTATGACAAAATCACACTGAAGTCAATGAAAATTTGTCATATCCTGTGAGGGAAGAGTTCAGCCCATGAGACAGAAGGGGAGAGGGAGTTGTTGGTGTGTCCTGATGAGGTGCAGCTGACCCAGGAAAGCAGCCAGACCCCAGATAGCCTGGTATCAGCTGATAAATCCTAAAGGAAACTATTCTGCCCCAAGCAATGCTCTGACAGGGCAAACCCACATCCTTAGCAGACACCTCCTCGACCACATGCCTTGCTGGCATGCTGAGAAACGTGACAGCAGTTAACCCAAAAACCTGTCAGGTGTTAGCCTGACACACACAAGAGGCTTTGCCCAGCAGCAGTCAGAGGGTCAGGCTCAGTATCATTCAGGAGCCAGGAATTTTTGCCAACACTGCAACCCAGTATCTGTAGGTTGCATGTGACAACAAGATCTGTTCCACTTCCTCGCCACCTCCTGCCTAAAAATTCAGCCCAGCCAGCAACATGCTCAAGCTGCCCCCAATGTAGGCAGGCCCAGAGAACGTGTCTTGCCTCCAGCCCTCTCGCACCAGCTCCCACTTGACATTCCTTCAGAACATGATTTAAAAAAATCCATCCCACCTACCCTCAGAAGGCTCACTACAATTCAGATTTTAACAAAATGCACCATTGTCCTGGTTTTAGTAGCCAGGATCAGTTGTCACTGGGTGGGGGTGGATTCTAAACCCTCTCTGTCATTTTTCTCACCAACTGCTCCCCATGGCCCATTGGCAGCAGCTGCCCAGGGCACACCCCACCCCTCAGGGCACAGGGGGGTGTTTGGGAACTTCTGTGGGATCAGGAAGTTTTCCTGCCTCCACACCCACCTGAGGGGTCATGTCTGCTCAGGGGCCAGCAGGGATGCCAAAAATATGCCATTGTTCACCTCACAGAGTAAATCACTCATTGGGAAACTCCCCACCCTGGGGGAGGGACTGGGCGTTCCCAGCTGAGCCCAAGTGGCGATAAACTTGGGGTTTGGGACTGGGGGCTCTTCAGCTCCAGAGGAGGAGCAGAGCCTCGACCACACTAAGACTGCCCTGGGACTGCAGCCATCATTGTCACCAGCAGGTTTCTTGTTTTCTTCTTACTTTGAACTCAGGGGCCCCACGTGGTGCTCAGCACAGGGGTTGGTGAGCTCCATCCTGCTCGTGCCCCCCTGGGCTGGGCTGCACAGCTGGTGTTTTGGTGGCACAAACGAATTTTTCTTCTGTCTCAGTGTATTTTGTGATCTTTTATTAAACTGTTCTTCTGACTGGCAATCTCATTCTGAGTTGGATTCATTTCTCCTGCCGGTTGAACTCTAAACCAGCACAACCATCAAACCCACCCCAACGAGAGTCACATTAAATAGGTGCAAGTGGCCAAACTTGTAGGCGATTTGGCCACGCAGTGACAACCCAGATGTTCCCCGTCCGTGCCTCCCTCCCTCCCTCCCACCTCCTCACGGCATTAGTCACTCAGAAGACATCAGAACAAAGCCACATTCAGGCTCGCCAGATCAGGTTTTGTTTGCTTCAAGACCACAGTGGTAGACAGCTGTTGCACATTTTACCCTGAAGTCTGAGTGAGCTCCTCACAAGGTTCAGGAAGGACCTCGAAGAGGCTCCAGCCCGAACTCCTGTTGGAAGTGGGGCTACTGGCACAGCTTTGAACATCATGAGCTTCACTGGGTGGCCACTGCTCTTTGGACCATCAGGCACTCCCAAAGAGTTGGGTTCTGTCACCTTCACATCTGCCCCTCAGTCGTGGGTGGCTGGGAGATGAATCTGTGGCTTCTTCACCAGAGGAAACAAGTCCAGCTCCCTCACCTCTGTCCTGAGGACATCTGTGACTAATGGGCCTTTGGCCATCTCGGTGGCCTCCTGCTAAACCTTTTGCAATTTCTCTTTTTGAGCCAAGGGGATAATATTTTAGATGTGTCTCATCAGTATCAAACTGAGGTGGTATGAACTTCCCTCACCCTTGTCAGCCAGGCTTCCAGTGGAGATAACAAAATCTGCCTCAAAATACATTCTTTGTGTGATCCCCCCTCTACCTCTCCTTGGCCTGAAGGATCCACACACACACTAAATCCCCAGGGATGTCCTGTGACACCAGACTGAAGCATTTCTCCTCTGTCACCTGCTCTCCTCATTTAAAAAGTGATAAATATGCACAGAGACACCTGCACAGAAATCCAGGTACCACAGCACTTCCCTGCCCTGGAGGTGAAGGCAATGTCAAGGGTCTGGGTAGGCAGCCACTAGAAATGCAAAAGCACCATGACAAGATCAGCAAGTGCTTTGCACTGAACCTCTGCTGTTTCTTGCTCAAAGCTCACCGTAAGGGTATTAAATATATTTAAAGCCTAAGGGTTGTAAACAACTCAATTTGGAACAATTTTCATTTTAGACCACATACAAATTGACCTTTATGCAATCAGAGAAAAAGCAGGGCAGTTTAATCCATGGTTTTTTTTCCCCCTAAAAATAGGCATTTAATCAAGAGAAGACAAAACATGGCATCCCGGAAAACCACTGAAATCAGATTTGGCCAGCGAAGCCTTAGTCTTCTTTATTTTCTGCATTAATTTAG
The DNA here is from genome assembly GCA_013399695.1 of Formicarius rufipectus. Taxonomy (NCBI): domain Eukaryota; kingdom Metazoa; phylum Chordata; class Aves; order Passeriformes; family Formicariidae; genus Formicarius; species Formicarius rufipectus. The sequence goes on from VXAU01005630.1 coordinate 255,372, forward strand.
GAGAAGAAAGGAAAGAAGGAAGCACTGGACTTCTTTAAGAGCAGTTGTTCACCTTAAGGGGGATGCAAAGGGCTGCTTCTTCTCACACCCTCTTTTGAACAGTTGCTGGAGGGTTTCACCCTCAGCAGCACAGTCAGGACCTTTGATCTCATGGGCTACTTCACTTGCTAAGAAGGGGCAACCCCTCCAAAACTAAAACAGAGGAGGATTGGGTTTTTTTTTTTTTGGGGGGGGGGGGGGTTTCCTTTTAAATAACTAGTAATTCATGTGTCAAATTAAGCAGCACAGAGAAAGCAGAGTCAAGGTTACTGTACACACTCCCAGGATCACAGAATCTCAGAATCTGCCAGGTTAGAAGGGAGCACAGGGGGCTCACCTGGTCCAACCTCCCTGCTAAAGCAGGTTCATTGTTCAGCTTCATCCCACACCACGTCCCAGCTCATCCCTTTCAGCTGACATCCTCCAAAGGTCTGTTGAGGAGAGGGGCAGAGCCCAGAGCAATGCATGGACCAGCCATCCCAGAAGAGCAGGGGAACATGCAGCTGGAGAGGACAGATTAAAGAAGGGATGGAGGTGGGGAGCACACATCTCATCTCGCCCTCCTCCACGATGCAGAAATGACTGTCTGCTCTTCCCTGCAGCCTCTCTTCAAAGCAGGCTCAGTTCTGAGCTGCTCTGCAGCCCTGGCACCCATCCTGCCTTCCAGGGAGGGGACACTGTGCTGGGAAGGCTCAAGCACTGAAGGCAAAACCCCAGTGCCAGTCCTGCACCAGCAGCCCCAGGGCAGGTGCACCACTGGGGCATACCAAAGGCACGTGGTGTCACCTCCAGCTCACCCCAGTGCCCTCAGGATGTCCCTTTGAGGGCTCCCGTGCACCAGAGCCAGGCATAACCACCACATCTCCCTGCAAGTGCTTTGTTCTCCTTTATGGCTTCGTGGACCTGCTGCAGTTTAAAGTTCTTTTTACCCCCCTTGATTTAAAAGACAAGGAAGGTGCTGACAGTGCAAGTGACCACCCAGGCTTTCAAAGCACTGCAGGAGGCCAAAGAGAAAAGTCACCCATCAAGCTTCTTGTTATCCTTGATGTCTGTTTAGAGGAGAGGCAGTTCCCACAATCAGCCCTGTTTACTGCAGGCTGTAATTCTGCCTGGATGACGGGACAAACTCCTGGATACTGCCCCAGTCGCACTTGAACGCATTTGAGGCAATATGTAAAACTAACGAGGGCAGGGTTGGGGTCTCTCCCCTGCAAACATTCAGTGTCCATGTGCTGACTGTGAGCTTTAATGGGCTCACATGGCCTGTGCCAGTGTGGGAAGTGCAAATGCCCAGCCTGACTGGGAAAAACTCTGTGTGTCATGGAGCTAAAGGAATGACAAACCTGGAACTCTCAATGCCTCATCCTCCATCCCAAGACCACAAGCCTCATGAACAAGAGCAGCAGAACTTGGCACGAACGCGGGTGACCGAGCAGGACGACACGTACCAGGAAGGAGAAGGTTTCAACCTCTCCTGAAAATCTATGCCCTGGTAAAGCCAAGGACAGGGAACATATGGCCCACAGCCATATTATTTGTTCCAGTTTATTATGCACAGCACAATGCAGACAGTAACAAGCGCGTGTCAAGACGTGGCCCGTTAAAAATGTGTTGACAACATTTACTGGGCCAGCAAGCAATGAAAAGGTTCCCTGCCCTTGTCTTACCCAGGGAGAGGTTCAACCACACTCCCAACACATTGCCCAATCTGCAGCCAACGGCCCCGAGTCTTAAATGTTCTGTGTGCAGGCAACTTGGACTCCTTCTCCTCCATCCATGGGAGCAATCGCAACCGGAGTTGCCTCCCCACGGCCCAACGGCCACTTGCACAAGGATTGCACAAGGGTTGCGTGTCCCAGAGGTTACCAAATGGCAAACTCCGGTCCAGAGGCTGTTCAAGAAGCTTCAGTAAGTGCAACAGAATGAGTCAGGCTGGGAGGAACCTCTAGAAATCATCGAGTCCCACCGCTCTGCTCAAAGGAGGGCAGTTCAAACAGGCTGCCCAGGACTCTGTCCAGATGGATGTTGACTGTCTCCAAGGATGGAGACATCTCTTCACAGCCCCCCTGGACACACAGTTCCCATGTCCGACCACACTTGCAGTAACAAAGCTCTATCTTATGTTTAAATGTAATTTCCTGAATGCCTGTTTGGACCCTCTGCCTCTCACCCAGACACTGAGCACCGCTGAGAAAGGGCTGGATCCATCCTCTACACGCTGATGAGATCCACCCCCCAACCCCAGTGCTCCTTTCTCCAGGCTGGGCAGCCCCAGCTCTCTCCACCTCTCCCCATACACCAGATGCTCCAGTCCTCTCACACCTTTCTCAGGGTGTGTCACTGGACCCCAGTATGTCCATGTCTCCCTTGCACTGGGGAGCTGAGCACTGGACCCAGCACTCCAGATGTGCCTCACCAGGGCTGAGCAGAGGGAAAGGCTCAACCCCCTCAGACCTCCTGGCAATCCTCTGCCCAGCACATCCCTCCCAGGATGCTTCCCACCATTGTACAAGGACATCCTGATATCTCAAGTGGGACTCTTTGCCCACCAGGGCCCCACACCAGCCAGCCAGACCCCTGTTACCTGTACAGACTCAGTAAAGTTACAAGACTTCTTTCACATCCACAAGACTCCTTTCACATCCATCTCCCCCCACCCTGGTCCATATTTGTCCTCACGTAGCCAGAAAATCCAAATGCAAACAGCTGACTCACCAAAGAGGTGGCCAAACCCCAAGTCTGCCCAGAGTCTCACCCACTGCATTGAGCTGTCAGAGAAGCCACCAGTGGAGACACCTGAAAGGTCCTTTTCTTGGTGTGAGACAAAGCTCAGATACAGCCCAACCTTGTAATGGGTGAAATGCTGGAATGGGTGTAATTAAAAGCACTTTGAGCCATTGAAGGAAGAGCACGTGGGGCAATAACACTGCAAAACAACAGTACCGGCAGTGTGAGCACAGCAATTGCTGTTTCCAGGCTTAAAAGTCAACAGGAAGGTAACAAAGAGTGAACCAGTCAAATCAAAGCTTGAGACAGCACATCAAGAAAAAGCCCCCAAACAACCTTTGAATTATCTCACTTCAAATTTGCATTCTCTCTCCTGGAGAAGATGATTACAACCTTTTGATCTCTGCAAGCAAGACAAATTATATTACCATGATTAAAAATTCAGGTCCTTCTGTTGCAGCAGTAAGCAGGACACACAGAGGATACAGCACTGTGCTGGTCCCTGTGACAAAGGAGCCCAGCAGCATTTCTCTCCTGAGATGTTTCTGGACACAAAAGAGTTAAAATCCTAAGCTGCCCTGACTTCAGGGATGCTCAGCTCCTTCACCCAGAGTGCAGAGTAGCAGGTGACCACCGCAGGAGAGCCACAGGCAGCTCTCCCAGAGGGGACATCGACCTGCACACACCTGTCATCTGTAGAACACAATCAAAAAGGGAGAGGGGAATCAAGTTCGTTTTAGCAAAAGCTAATTGGGAAAGGAAACCAAACAAACCACCACATCTCTCCTTTTCCTTTCAATAAAAGCTCCCTCTGGCAAAGCCTTAACATCTTGTAAGTGCACGCCAGCAAATCCATTTAAAGCTCAAACACAGAATGTTATTCTCCTGTGACTGCACAGCAAAAGAGATCATTCTTCCTTTGTCGTGCTGGAAGGATTTGGGCTGAAAACTGGCAAGAGCCAAATTTTAAAGCTGGGTCACGACTTCCCCTCACCTTTTCATCCTGGTAGGGCACTGCTAGCAACCTTCAGGGTGACTCAAAGGGGATTAGGGAGAGGTTCAGGAGCAGCACGGTGAGAAAATGAGAAGTGTTACCTTTAATAATTACCAAGGAAGATTTTCATGATGTAACCACAGGAATTAATCCTTATATTGATATTTAGAGCATGAACAAAGCAAGGAAACACCACGAGGGGAAAGTGGTAGCAGTTCACCACTGCAAGGCACTGATTGTAACTTAAGGGACAAACAAGGCATCTTCATCTTCAGGAAATTGTGCTGTCTGGATACCAGGGTGAGCTCAAAACCAGAGCCACTTTCTTCCTTTCCCAGCTTCTTGAGTGAAGCCTACCTAGATTTTTACAAGTCTCCAGAACCAAACTCCTTTCTACACAGCTTTTGGAAATGCACACCAGCAACACAGAGCACCCCTGAGCAAACCAAATAAATTACAAGGCAGTGAGATGTGGAGAAAAGAGTTCTCTCCAAATTCTGCAGGGTTCTTCTGAGGAAAGACAAAGGTTGGCACCACACCAAGACCTAAAAGAGGAGGAAGGTGTCGGAGCAAATGTGAAACTGTCTGAAAAAGATTAGAAATATCACACATCCCCTTCAGATCGTTGCTGCAGAGCAAGCCTGGACAGCACCTTCTGAAGGGAAGGTGGGCAAACCTCAAAGGGCCCCAGCAGCCAGAGGATGCAGCAGGGCTGGGGAGACACAGTGTGTGCAGGAGGATGTGCCTTCCCTCAGCTCTCCAGCCCACTTAGCCCTCTTCTCAACCAAGAGGCTGCTGAAAGCAGGGAGGAGATTTGGCTTGGAGTGGTGTTGTGTGAACCCACCCGACACCTCTGCCCTGGAGCCAGGCTGGGAGAGCTGGGGGCCTTCAGCCTGGAGAAGAGGAGGCTCCAGAGAGACCTGAGAGCCCCTTCCAGTGCCTAAAGGGGCTTTTGATAAGGGCATGGAGTGACAGGACAAGGGGGAATGGCTTTAAGCTGAAGGAAGGCAGGGCTTGATTAGTAATTTGGTTGAAATTCTTCCCTGGGAGGGTGGGCAGGCTCTGGCACAGGGTGCCCAGAGAAGCTGTGGCTGCTCCATCCCTGGAAGTGTCCCAGGCCAGGTTGGATGGGGCATGGAGCAACCTGGGCTGGTGGAAGGTGTCCCTGCCCATGGCAAGGGGTGTGGGATGAGAAGACCTTCAAAGTCCCTTCCAACCCACCCCAGTCTGTGATTCCGTGACTGCTTTTAATAGAACAAAATCCCATGTAAGTGCTGTCCCATGGCAAATGTATAAAACTCAGGGTCAGGCAAGATGCACAACCACCAGAAAGGTGGGGAGTTAGGCTAAGTCTCCCTTAAAATTCCATTATTTCAAGAGAACTTGCAGATTTCAACACTGCCCTCCATGCAGGAACTCTGATCTTCAGCCTCCTTTTCCCTGCCAATTTTCCTCTTTTGTGTTGTGCTTTTTTTCCACACAGATAACTGTGCACCAAATGCTGCATTTCTAAACATTACACATTTATTCCCTGCTCTACCAGCCTGCTACAAGGCTTCTTCTAGATTCATTCTCAAACCATTTTAAACATTTGGAATACCTCCCATGTGGGGGAAGAGCACAGAGCTCCTGGTCCCTGCACGGGCAGCTCAGAAGTGGAAAAATCCTTTTAGCAGCCATTTGGATATTAAAGAACAGGCCAGGGAGCAGAAGACCTTATTCCCTTCAGCTCAGAACAGAAGGTGGGTGTTTCCTTTCCCCTGGCATGTTTGAATTCTGGAGTTGTATGGTGGCTTTGAGAGGTGAAAGCAGCTCACTTGAGAGAAGAAATAAGATTTTTAGCTCTTATGGAGGTTAAGTGCATGAAAATCAAATAATGTGCTTAAAGTGAATTATCAAATTCTTCAAAGCTTCGTGTTGCAGAATACTGCAAAGAAATTCAGGGGAGCAAAGGACAGGAAAAGTAATGGCTAATAAGAGACCTCTCCAGTTCCAATTTCCTAAAGCTGATGTCCTGAGCACTGCTATGACAGCAAAAATAACAAGTCTTTTTTTTTTTTTTCGGTTGGTTTTTATTTTTTTTCTGCCCTTTCCCTGTTAGCAACAACTATAAATGTCATCAACAGCACCAGCAGGAAACCTCCACAGAGGGTAGGATGTGAAGAAATGAGATGCTTGCTAGTTTTAGAAACCATTAAATTTGCCATTTCCACTGAACTCCTACAGTCACTTCTTCCTGAGAAGTTCAGGGACTCAAAAAATAAAAAAAAAAAGCCATCCAGGCAGAAAAGAGAAAGTGCCTGTGCAGTGGAGAGTGAGCATGACAGTCCCCCCCTCTCCTGGGGAGCCTTCCCAGTCTGGTGGCATCACAACTGGCCACTGTGGGCAGAGGGAGAGGCCAAAATCTTCTGGGTCAAGAGGTTCATGGACTGAAGACCAGGTTTCCTTAAAAAAAAAACAAAACAAGATGATTGCAGGGGAAAGACCCCACAGTCCCAAGGACTCTGCTCTCAAACTCCCATGAAAAATCCCCCTCCTCTGTCTTAAATGCCTCAGAGGAAGGAGCAATTTTTTTTGGAGATCTGTTACTTCCTACCTACAAACAAATATTCAGCACCACCGAGTTCAGTCCATTAAGTTTTCATTTTCCTCTGAGACACTGGGTAAGTTTATAAACCCTTTATATTTAATTTGCAAGCTTGTGTGGAATTGGAAGTCAATGGGACAGAGAAGCTGAGCAACAGAAGTGCCCATGAGAGTTTAAAGAGTGCTCCTTTAGGGTTTGGGGACTTACCAAATCAACTGAGTACAGAGAATCATAACTGAACCTGATTCTAGCAAATGCCTTTTGGAGGACAAACCCACTGCTGGAAAACAGCAGCATTTTAAAGAGGTCTGTACGAGCAGCCCCAGAAAAATGAGATGCCTCCAGCTGCCTCAAACTGCTGCAGCCGTGGGGTGTTTTTCCCTGATGGTGGGATGGCAACACCCAGACCGACTTGAAATGCCTCAGCTCAGGTACCAGGTGCAGTTTTACCCTGGGAAGAAAGTGTTTCTCACACCTTCCCACTCAGGCTCTGCTTTCACACCGCCCTGCAGACACCCACAGGGACATTATCTGTGTGTCTGCAACCACCCAGTTTAAGGAGAAAAGGGAGGTCTGTCCATGGGCTGCCAAAGACTCCAAATCATTTTAAGAGGCAGCGATGTCACGGAGGGCACTGAAAAGCAGAGTGGATAGACCTGCTCAAAAGGCAGATCTTCACAAACACCAGGTACAGACCCAGCTAATACAAGTCTTCATTCAGCTGGTTAAAAAAAATGTAATTTAAAAAATGTAATTTAAAAAAAAGATCAGCTGAGCTGTCTCACGTACCACGGATTCTGGTACACTGTCACTTTGACAAGGATTGCTTTTTAACACAAAAAAGCAGTGCAGCAAGAGCAAGAACCAGCTCCTCACAGTGTCTTTAATACTCCTGCAGTGCAGTTATGGAGGGGAACAAACCCAGGGCTGCTCTAACCTGCCCACGTTCCTCCTTCCCTGCACATCGTGAATGTTGGCCAAATGCTCTTTGTTTGAAAGGCCAGAATTTGAAACAAGGATGTTAAAGGTCTCAGGATCCTTCGAGTAGCAATTCTGGGTTCACCTGCAGGAAGTATTAAGAGTGGTCAAAAGCAAGTTTGCTCAGATAATACTAAAAAGCCAAGAAGCTGACCCTACACTGTGTCTGAGTGTTTGGGAAGAGGGGATGCTCTTCCCAGCACAACAACCTGGCACAGCGCTTCTCCCCAGGCACAGCAGAGCTGGGACAGCCCCAGGCCAGGTGCAGGCTGCACTCCCATCCCTCCAACACATCCTCCCTGGTATTTTGGGAGCTGTTTTACTGATGGGTCTGTTCCAGAGGGATTGTCAAGTCTGCCGGCAGCAAATGCTCATCAGTGCACGTCACCTGGTGAAGCAGGGGAGTGAGTGGGGCTCTGTTCCATGAGCAGCTGCTGGCTGAGAACACATTTCAGAGATTCCCAAAGACAGGAACGTGCAGCTATCGAGTGCAAATAATGAGCTGGGTGAGCCCAGTGGACAACAGCACGAAATAAAGCAAAGATTTCTGCAGAAACACCTCCCTGAGCTGCAAGCAACACGAGATGATGATGCAGCAGAGGCTCCAGGAACCAAAAAAACCCAGCTGCATCCAAAGGGAGAAGAGCAAAGCAAACATCTGCTGCAGGACTGGTGTTTAAATAGACACTACCCAGACTTCAGACTGAGAACTTTTCAATAACTGAAACATTAAAGGCCTCTGTATTGTCCATACTTTACCACCCACTGGAAAAAAAAAAAAAAAAAGAAAAGAAAAAATTGGGTAGCATTTCCAAATCCATCTTCATGATTTAAAGGCTGCTCAGGAGTGTTATGGAAACCTGCCTAATTCGTCCAGACAGTTCTGACAAATCCAAACCAGAGTGTTTAAATGTTTAGCGAGGAAACATTTTTCAGGAGATGTAATACCTTTTATTAGACCAACAGATACAAACAAGGAGCCCAAGGGGCTGGGAGGGCAAAGAGACTCACAAGCTTTCAGCATCTAAGTCTTCTTTTCCAGTCTGAAGATGGTCTGTTGGCCTGAATACCTTCCTGCTCAGACTAAATAATACTAAAAACATCAGAAAACTTGGCTCCTCCTCCAAACTTCCCTTCATTTGTACACTTAAACTGTCAAGGCTTCAACATTAATTCACTAAATGATGAATATACCTTTGGATGGTGTCTTTGAACACACCAAAAGGGTTGCAAATCCCTTCTTTAAACAACGAGAAAACTTAAATCCATGTATGGAAAGTGAACAATGTCATCTCTTGCCAACCTTTGCTTCCCTATCCCACAATGTGAGGTCAGCAGGATCAACCAGCACACGTCAGATGTGCCCCAAGCCTCAGGCTGTGAACGTGCTGGACCACCAGCCACTCCCAGTTCAGGAGCCAGGGAACATGACATGTGTGCCCCTCCAGACTCTGAAAGCTGAAACAGGAACAGAGAAAACCCGTTTTCTGCTGCCTTTTTCTGCAGCCAGGCTGTGCTGGGGGCAGTAGCTCTCACAGAGCTTGTCACCACACGCACGACGCCCTGGGACATCATCATCCCCACCAGGATGAAAGAAGCCATCCCAGAGCTGTGCTGGGACAAAGCCCACCTCGGTGCCTCTGGAATGTCCTGGCTGCACCTGGGGACTGCAACCTGCAGGAGCAGCCACCGGCCACGTGTCCTCCTCCTGCAGGACCCTGAGGGTGCTCAGGAAATTCCTCAAAGGTAACTTTTAATAGAATCACAGGATCCTGGAATGGTTTGGGTTGGAAGGGACTTTAAAGACCATCTCTCTTCCCCTGCCATGGGCAGAGACATCTTCCACCAGCCCAGGTTGCTCCAATCCCCATCCAAACTGGCCTTGGACACTTCCAGGGATGGGGCAGCCACAGCTTCTCTGCCCAACCCGTGGCAGAGCCTCCCCACCCTCCCAGGGAAGAATTTCAACCAAATTATCTAATCAAGCCCTGCCTTCCTTCAGCTTAAAGCCATTCCCCCCCTTGTCCTATCTCTCCATGCTCTTGTAAGAAGTCCCTCTCCAGCCTTCTTGTAAGCCCCCTTTAGGTACTGCAAGGCTTCCAAAAGGTTCCCTCCAAACTGCCTCTTCTATGGTTTGATAATATTCTGGGAAGGTTTCACATTTCAGCCACCACCCCCAAAGAAATGTGTGACTGGCAAGAACACAGATACACCCTCCTGGCCTATTACTCCAAGATTTTGGTGACCCTACCCAAAAAAAAAGGCAAATTCTGGTCCTGCCAGGGGGATCCTGGACAGCTCAAACAGCAGGAAAACATCAGCCTGAGATGAAGGAGCAGCAAGCACAGCGAGCTACAGCTGAGGGACAGGGAAGGAAACCCAGAGCTGTGCTCATCCTCGTGTCTCATGTCCCAGCCATGCAGTTCTCAGAAGGGTTTGATGTCCCTGCCAAGCAGCAGATTCCAAGCCCAGAGGTGGAAAGGCTGCCCAGGGCTGGGCGGGCACACAGAGCCAGCAGGGACCACGTTCCAGCACAGCCCCTGGAAAGCTGGGGCACAACTCCCAAAGCTGCAGCACGCCCAGCTCAGAGAACCACCTCACCAGAGTGCCCACCCACCCCCACCAGAAGGAGTTGGAGAGGGAGAGTTGGTGGCACTGGGAACCCGTGCCAGGCAGAGACAGTCTGCAGGCAGACTCAGCACTGCTCAAGGCTTGGTGGGCAAGCTTCAATAAAAGAAACTGAGATATTTTAAGCCCTCCCTTAAAATATATGACCCAAACCCAAGGCCAAATAGGAGGACATGCAGGGTAATCTGGTACCTTAAATAAGGTCAATTTTCCACGTGACTGGCATTTTAATATTGCATTAAATTATATACATTTTCCACTGTAGCCCGTAGTCAAAAAGCCTTAAATAGATGCCTGAGGTCTTTTGGGCTGTTATTAACAGCAGAGACAACAGACTTTGAAACACACACCCTGCAGGGATCTCTGTGCACAGATCCAATTACGCACAGTTCTGCTTCCAAAGTTTCCTCCTGATAAGTGTCTGGAATAAACTGAAATCCCTTCAGCATGCAAAACTTCTGGGATGAATTTAAATGAGTGTCTTCTGAAAAATCCCTTACAAAGAGGAAAACTAAAGGACAAGTTTGTCCAAAATAGGCTCTAGGTAAGGGTTTTGCCATCAAATTCCTGTATTGACTTATGGGAAATGTCCATTCCATTGAATGGAAATTGGAAATGGAAAGTGGACAGGTAAAAGCAACTGCTTTCCCATGCATCTAATAAGCCAGATGACAGACTGTTTAAGTGGTATTACAGATTGGGCAGAGCTGTCTCCACCCAGACACAGTGTGTCCCTGCCCATGGGAGAGCAGCAGATTTGGGGAGCAGCCACAAATGCCCACTGTCAGAAAGAAAAGCCCTGTTTTATTGTCAAGCAGGCAGGACCTGAAATCATGTGCTAGAGTCAGAAAAGGGTGAAAGAAAAACGAAGAGAAAAAGAAAAAAAAAAAAAGGAATTAAAAAGAAAAATAACTTGTCAGAAGATACTTTATTGCCATGGATCCCGAGCCAACTGTACAACAAGGCTTTGCAGCAAAGACAGCTCTGCCAGACAGCTGTGAGAACTTCACACTCAACAGACAACCAGCCTCGGCTCTAATCACCACCTCCAGTGCTACTCCAGGAAAGATCTGCTGAAAATCTGCAAGTTAAAGGCAATTCTGGTTGTAATTTATAGTCTTGGGATGGCCAAAGGCTCTCTCTTACCCCAGAGGAGAACTCAAGAGGTTTGGTAACAATATGAAAAGAAAAAAAAGCAGCCAAGAAAACACAAACAACAACAACAACAAAAACCAGCCAGCAAAAACCCCAACCCCTCTCTGACCTCCAAACTTAACGAGTCCAAAGTCAGGTGACACACAACAGGCAAGAACAGGCAGAGCAGAAGGCAAAAGGTGAGGTACAAACACACACACCTGCAAAGGACTCACAGAGGAGGAAATGGGGCTACAGCCTGCCAAAACCCAGATGAAAGCTACTCAGGAAAATGCAGATCCTTCCATCCTACTTTACCCTTTATTGTGATGGTCTTGCAGACTGTGTTAAGCACAGACCCTGCCCAAGAACACTGCTGTTCAAAACACGGAATTCGGGTCAGGAACAAGCGATTTCCCTAAGCCTGACCCTACAGAGGCACCATGTGATGCTTTATTGCCCCAAGCTTTGCATTTCAGCTGCGGCAAAAACTAAGGAGAGAGGAAAGACAACAGCCCACGTTGGGTTCACACTCTGAGAGAGTTTTGTATGCTGATGGCTTAGCAATCCTGCCACTTGTAATCACAACTGTGGTGAAAGGTAATGTGTTTTCCCATTATGGCTTACAACTGGGAAGTATTTATGGAATGAGCAGCATGTTAGCTTGTCTTTATTTCCTGCAGTTAAATGAGGCTTCTGAGAGTCCTCCCTAATATTGTGGACATTTGTTTCATTGCATGAGACTTGTGCTCCAGTTTAGGATTAAATTGTCATAGGGGGATTTACCGATTTAACTGAATACTTGCTTTCTGAGAGAGAAATTCCAGTGGTCTGCTCCTCAGCTCTATCTAGCCATCAATACAAGCCAATTGCAATTTCAGGTTTCCTGAATGCCTGGATTGAAAGAAAAAGAGGCAAAAATAAAAATCTGTATTTTTTTCCAAAAAAATCAGCCAAGACGACATTAACAAAACCAACAAAAGACTCAAACAACATTAAAAAACTCCCCACACATGGTTCTTCCTAAAGGTATTGAGAAGTCTCTTCTGCTCAGCCTTTATCACTCCCAGCTTCTTAAAGCACACAAGCCTGTCAAAGTCTGACAGGCAGAAGGGACTCTTGCAGGGCTGCCTTTTGTCTGCTGCCCAAACTTGTGCCCTGCTCTGAGTGGCTGCAGAGTGGGACTGAAGCAGCAGAATGGGGCTGAAGGAACAGAATGGGAATGAAGGAGAAGAATGGGAATGAAGGAACAGAATGGGAATGAAGGAGAAGAATGGGAATGAAGGAACGGGAATGGGACTGAAGCAGCAGAATGGGACTGAAGCAGCAGAATGGGGCTGAAGGAGAAGAATGGGAATGAAGGAGAAGAATGGGAATGAAGGAGAAGAATGGGAATGAAGGAGAAGAATGGGAATGAAGGAGAAGAATGGGAATGAAGGAACAGGAATGGGACTGAAGGAACAGGAATGGGGCTGAAGCAGCAGAATGGGACTGAAGCAGCAGAATGGGACTGAAGCAGCAGAATGGGGCTGAAGGAGAAGAATGGGAATGAAGGAGAAGAATGGGAATGAAGGACCAGAATGGGAATGAAGGAACAGAATGGGAATGAAGGAGAAGAATGGGAATGAAGGAACAGAATGGGAATGAAGGAACAGGAATGGGACTGAAGGAACAGGAATGGGGCTGAAGCAGCAGAATGGGACTGAAGCAGCAGAATGGGACTGAAGGAGAAGAATGGGAATGATGGAACAGAATGGGACTGAAGGAGCAGAATGGGACTGAAGCAGCAGCTTTCGTGGCTCAGCCTCTGCCGCCCCGGGCAGACGAACACCCAGAGAGCACAGGAAGGAAAGTTCCCTCTCCACAGAGCTAATCAGATCAACAATTATTTTCCACAGTGTCGTCATGTTCAAGCATAAACATGCTTATCTTCGTGCTCAGGATACAGCAAAGCCCAAACCCTGCTGCAAAAAATCCCTTTTTCGGGTCTGCTTCTGTTGTGGGAGCCATGATCCTGAGGAGAAAAAAGGATTAAGAGACAAGCAGTGGCTTCGTTCTGCCCTTAAAACTCCAGTGTTTTGAGAAATGTATGGGATTGCAAATATTGGTACAATTTAGGTGGGGTTTTTTTGCTGTTTAACTTTCCATAATTAATGTAATACTGTTTATTTTAGAGGTTGCTGGCAAAGGCAAAAGGACATTATCAAGCTAATACTATAAACATACCACGTTCCAACTACGAAATTATTAACAAGTCTTTAAGAGACTTTTCAATACTGTTTTTCACCTAAACAGGCCTTCAATTTAAATATTCATTCCCATGACCTCAACTTAACAGCTACGACGAACTTCCAAATCCTGCCCTGGTTCTACAGAAGAAACAGAAAAAAAAAAAATCCCACAACACAAACAGGATGAGCAGTGCATGGCTGGGATGAACACCAGCCTAAGCTCCTCCAAAATACCCTCAAAGGCAAGACAAGATGATTGGAGTATCAGAGGTAAAAAGGACTCCACAAAGACATACTCCTCACCTTCTGAATTAAGTGACATCCAAGTGCCTATGAAATTCCTGGGAGGTTAATTAACTGCTACAGGAGTGCTCTAATCAAAACCCTTTCTCTCTGTCAATTAAAGCTGTCTTAAAGCTCAGTCCTGATACAGATTCATCCCCATGAAATCACTTCCTGAAGAACTGAAAAGTTCAGGGGGCCTGGGTGAAAGTACCAGGGTGAAAGTGCCCTGCTCTCCTGGCCCTGTGAGCACTTAAGATTTTAATGAGTCACCATTCCAGGCTGGAATGGTGCAGCAAGTCAGGTCCATCCCTGCCTTGGGGTAAGTGGAAAGGCCATTCAAGTTCAGGAGCAGCCCAAGCCTCTCTGCTGAGACCAGTTGGAGTTTTCCCGTTAGAACATTCAGGTCAAAATCCAGCACTGCAGCTTAGGCACAAATTAACCCGCCGTGTGACTCCACTCAACACATGGAAAGTTTCCCTTCAGGGGGAAGAAGAAACAGAAACCTGATAAAAAGCTCTAAGAGCCAGAAATCCCGGGTTCATCACTGTGATTGACCACCAGAAGGAGGAACAACCAAGGCACTGTACTTAAACATGAGACATCAGTAGAAAAAGCAGATGTGTATTTCCACCTTTCCCACCTGCACACATCCAGCCCCAGGCTGGATTTCTTTAAGAAAGGGTATTAAGTCAAATATAAAAAGCTCTTGGCTCCACGTTGCATTGTTCATGTGTTCCCTTTCTGCTGCAGTGCCCTTTGGAGAGCTGTAAAGGACAAGGCAGATTTAAAGAGAGGAAGGAGGAGAGAAACAAGACAAGGCATTCTCATTAAAAGCAACACAGCCCCATCTATAAATTCAAAGCTCAGCTGACAACACGATTTAGGGTTGCACTCTGGTCAAGGACGTTTTCCACTGAATGTTCCCAGGACATGGAGGGGGAAAGCACAAGACCTGCTGGTGAAAAGCAGCACACGGCAGATGCTCACCCAAATCAGACCCAGGTTTGGGTGCTCATGTGGCTTGTGAAACCTGCCAAAGTCCAGTGAGCAGGTGAGCACTGAAACCACTGACCTGGCATTTCCTAGGATCTCCTCACCCAGGAGGGGCCCTTTCATCTCTTGTCTCCAAGTAATCCTTCCTCTCTAAGCAAACAGAAGACTCAAAGGCCAACACCTCAGAAGCACTTGCATAAGCTTGATATGACGGGAATACACCCAGTCAGATGCCCAAAAATAATCCTATACCATGAAGGTTCATTAATCACAACCACTAAATAGGAAGCACTAACCTTTACTAAAGTGCTTTCATGCACCAGCAGGAAGGGCAATACTTGAACTTGCATTAGCAAAGGGAAAGGAAACACTACAGATATTACCCTCTCCTGCCAGCAATTAAAGAGGCTCTTCATGGAAAAGCTGCTCTTTACAATGTTTGCCCTACTTAGCATTAGCTCTCAATTAGTAAGAGGCAATGCTCCAGAGGATGGTAGGAATCCAAAGAAAAATATTAACAGGTAGAGAGTAGAAGGCTGTTAAATGAGCTCACAAGATCCTCTGGATGGCAATAAGAGGAGGAAAAAGGGTTGAAGCAAACCAAATGCTGCTTCTCAGCGCAGAGCCCAGCAGTGAAGCAGTGCAAACCCACCACAACAAAAAGGAAACGCTCCACAAGACATCTGGTCACAGGAAAAGACTGAAAAGTACCAGAAATGAAAGTCTGTGGAGAAACGGGCACGTGGGAGATGATGACCCCAGCACGTGGATTAGCAGTGCAATTTTTCAAGAGTAATGCTCTCCAAGACACCAACAGCACTAACAGTTTAAACAGCAGCAGGGACACAGATCCATGCAGGGGAAGGAGGGCTCTGGAGAAGGGCCCATCACTTAATTACAGAGGAAGAAACCAAAAGGTGACACCGCACCGGTAAAAGCCTTCACTCGCGTTTCTCATGAAAGAGAGAAGCTCTCAGAGCTGGAAAACAAAGGATCAGAAGAACGGGTAATGTATTTCATCTCATTTCATCCCGTTGGTGCAGTGAAACCAGATGACACGAAGCCAGAGATCATGAGCCAGCTGGAGAACAATTTGGACAACTCGGTGAGACAGGGGCGGCTCCAGAAGGAACTTGGGAGTACAAACACAGAGCAGGCACACTGAGCCAGAAGAAAGGCCCACCTGGCTCATGTCTGGTCTGACAGTGGGCAGTTGTGAATTCCTCTGGGAAGTGTCCAGGCAGCAGGACACACGCAGGATGGTCCTCACCCTCATACTGTTCTCCAGCTACAGCAGTCAAAGAGCTTCCTGACCTGCAGACTGCATTTGGCCTTTTATGTTTAATAGCCCCTCACAGACCTTCCCACAGATGGAGAAACATCTTACAGCGTGAGCTAGAAAGCAATTTATCACCAGTACAGCAAAAGAGCTATTGCTTTGGGCTATATCTGTAGCTCCACATTCAGGGAGCGAAAAATCACTCATGTACTCCAACGCTGCACCTTCTGAAGATGTTCCTGGCAGAAACCTGGCTGCAAAACTAGAAGAGTGAGGGAAAAACCCAACACAGCAACGAACTACCCAAGTAAATGTCACACTGTGCAAAGGGAAGAGTAATGGCATGGGTTTGGAGGGAGGCAAGGTATGATCTGCTAAAATGTTACAGAGATTTGTAAAGCATTAATCTAAATGTGAGGGGACCAGTTAACGCTGGAAGAAAGATATTCTTCTCTGATCCCGAGGCAAGACACAACTTGGTTATAACTTAAAGGCAAAACCCAGATCTTGTAAGTGATTAATGAAAAAGTTACTGACAAAGGGGTTGAGATGCACAGGAATGTCAGCAACACAACACTTATGGGATGAGCAAGAAGGAAGTCTTGGGTTCTGCCTTGAGATTTCAAGGGAGAGAAAAGAGTAAAATTTATAGACCTCATCTCAAATCCCATTAATCTTTTCTTCCTCAAAAACACCCTGCCCCACTCCATTTAGGAGATTTCAGGTTTACTGCACATTTTCCTGTTGCTTTTCCCAGGTCAAAGCCTTTACCAGGCACCCAACACTTCACCAACCCTGCAGCAGGAGGGTATCTCAGAAAGCTGAGCATCCAGTTAATGCCCACTCGCATCTCAGGCATTTCAGACCTCAATTTACGTGTCAATGTGCACAAGATAAGTGTTCATTTCTTCAACTTCATTTCTTGGTACTTCAGATCACTCAGTTGGACAAAACACTGCCTGAACCACAGCTGTGTTTTCATTTCCACCTGCCTTATAATATCTGATACACTTAACAAAATAAAAATGCTCAAAACTAATTAGATTTATATTTGCTCTGCTAGGTTGCTATATAGATAATTTTTAAATCATCAGTAGACTGCAGTCCTCAGACTATTAACATTTACTGAAGAACAAATGCAAAAATAATAAAAATTGAGCAGAACTGGAAGATTTTCAACTGGAGCCAGTTTAATGAAAAAAAAAAAAAGGGATTTTCAAACATAATGCTGACACTATTCTGGGATGCCTGTTCTTCAGAAAACACTTCCTGCACTGTGGAAATGGGGTTCTTCAGTCATTATTTGCATGTCTGAATTAACACATGGCAAACGATGCAGAGAAACTCAATGTCCCTCTGCAGGGGTTGCAGGAAAGTATTTCTTCATGTTGCAGCACTTTGGTGAATTGAGTATTATATGTGCATTTTATAAGAAAAGTCACTGATTAATGTATGGAATAACTCCAGTGACTTTACCTACTTAAGAACGTTTTTCATATCCGTAATTCCTCATTTCTTACCTCCACTTAATTTAACCTGCAAACATCAAACCTAATATCCTAATATTGCCACAACAGTGCTAATCCCTCCCTCTGCCAATGGACACAGCAGGCAAAACAGATAACGACCCAGAATGAAATTGCTTCTCCTGCCTCTCCAAACACAAGATTTTCTCCCTAATTTTTTCCTCCCATTTTTTTCCCAAGACATGGTATGTGCAAGGCCTTAGTGACATTTCCTACCATCAGCAGACCTTACATGGTTAATAAAAATCAGACATTTTACAGCCTGACACCCCACTCCCAGTATTTATAAAGGACTTCATGCATTTCAAAGGGAGATTCCCAGCTCAATAATGGAAGAGTCATTACTGCAGTCTAGTCCTGCAAGAGCCCAAGACACTGAGCTTTAATGTCATGCCAATTTTATGCACAGAGCAGCTATTCTGGGTAATTACAGAAGTTGTAATAATGCCTTTGGAGTCCCATGAAGTTGAACTCACTCAAGACATGCAGCCTTGCAGGCAGAAGCTTTTTCAAATGGGATTCATTTTGCTTTAATAAAAAACTGGACAAAAACAACCTTTAGACCTCAGTATTTTCTTGTAGTATTTGTATGGAGTCACATCCAAGTTCTCTAATCTTTAGCAGAAGTACATCAGCAAAACCTTGGTATCTGATCAAGCTACACCCATTTACATCAGAGGAAAATTCAACCTTAGGCCAGGTCTCATTTAGAAGCAGCTCCTGTCACTCATCAGTGTTCCAGTATAAATACCTTTTTTACAACATCATCTTAAACGTCACCTGATGCAGCACTTGCTGTTTTGGGCTGGGCACAATTAACTTGCCACTGTGTCCACATCAAAGGGACTCCAGTCCAAATCAACTGAGACGTGTCCATAGGAATCTCAAGGGAAACATTTGTCAGTGTGAGGCTGGTTTTGCTCAAGGACCCCCTTCCTTTTGCTGCAGGACAGGTGCAGGGGAAGGCATTTGGTACAGCCCACGAACACGAGAATCTGTGCTTTTCCCCCAGCTCGTGGAACGTGTCTTAACTCTCCAAACCCAAACAGGGCTGGTGGACCACGTTTTTATTCACTGACGAGCAGCACAAGGACCTGCACATCTCCACCCCTGGGGGTGTTTTGTGCTGCTGTGTGAATTTTCAGGTGCACAGTGGCTGCACCCTCAAGGCCAGTCACCTGGGGAGGGGATGGTCTGTTCTACAGGCAGGCAAAAAGCAGTGAAAGCCAGGCAGAAACCACAAAAAGTGTGACAAAATACTACAGGCTTGTTAGCTGGGTTTTCCCTGACGTCTTTAGTGCAGCCTCCACGTTTTCAAGTCCCTCCTGTTAAGCGGGCATGATTAATTCCCCTTCAGTTTTCCAAGGCTGCTTCTGCTTAGGAGCCAATTTAGCAATTAAATTAATCGGCAAATATTTCTTGCCCGAGAAGAAAAAAGAAGTTTCACTCGCCTGGGCAAAACACAGTCCCCAAAGGACTTGAGAAGTTAATGAGCAGAACAGTCACCAAAAAATGTAAGAGCTGGCAAATCAGACAGTCAAGAAAGAGACAGGAAGTGACAGATTTAAGAAAATACCTCTAAAGTAGAGGAAATGAGTCGTCCTTTAAGAAGAAATCATAAAGTACATAAAACAGAGTATTCTTTGTAGACTTGACTGAAGAAGGAAAGAAAAAAAAAAAGAGGGATTCAAATAAGACACATCCTGAATAGCATTAAAAGCAAGACAGCTTCAGTGGCCTGACTCTTCTAGTCAAGATGGGAACTTGCATAATTTTAAAAGCACTGGCCAAAACCTATCAGTAAAAGTTNAGAGAGACAAGGCAATTAAATGCATGGAGAGGAGTGACTCGAGCCCAGTAAATGGACACACAGCTGCTCAAGTTTGAGCAAAGGGTCTGCCCCATGTCCTGCAGGTGAAGTCCTGAGGGTGACAGAGTTCAATGGATAAAAGGAATTTTTTACAAGCTACGGTATGGATAAGCTTCTCCTGGGAGAGACGGGCTGAGAAGAGTCTTGTGTTGAGTTTCTACTCAGATGAAGATCTCCTGGAGTGAGAGGCTCTTCACTGAGTCACTGACTGGAGGCTCCTGTGGTGGCCAAGGTGTTGGGTGCAGTTTGGGGAGCCCATCAAGGTGCACAGTTTGGGGAGTCCATCAAGATGCACAGTTTGGGGAGCCCATCAAGGTGCACAGTTTGGGGAGCCCATCAAGGTGCACCTCTATCACAGGCAGGACAGGCAGTGCCCATACCCACAGCAGCCAGAACTGCCTGGCTGCCCCCACTGATGCCACGGGCACCCCACACACCAGGTCAGGGAAGGGACTGGCAGCAATCTGAGGAAGGTCTTAAGGGCTTTGCTGAGTGACACTGACATTTTAAAAAGGAAACTCAAGCTAAGTACAGCCTTGCTTATGTGAAGTCAAGTCTTCCTTAAACACTCATTTTTTTTAAAGCCAGTTCTTATAATGCAGGAAATGTCACACATAAAAGAGCTTTATTTGAGTGCAAACACCTCACAGGGCAAATTTAACCTCTGAGATTGTGTGTTCGTCCCTACAAAAGTTCATTGTCCAAAGACGTGTTCAGTGAGGTTTTGTTGGGGAGGAGGGGCAATGCAAGGGAAAAAACCATCTTCGTTTCATTTTATGACTACAAAAGGCATTTCTAAGACATTTCTGTATAAGAGAATCACAGAGTGTGTGGAAAGGAACCCACAAGAATCAACTACAATGTTCTCTTTTGTTACAACGTTATCTTATTAAATATAACTTTACCTGAACCTGATTCTTTACTTTTGAAATGACTGATCCTTCACAAGGTAGAGAAATTAGGCAAATTAATAAAGGTGAAAGCCTTCTGCCACGAGGATTTCCCCTGAAAGGGTTTTAACAGCAATTTTAAGCACAAAACTGCTTCAAGCAAGTTCACTGCCCTTCTCCCCTCTGGCCATAAAGGCGGCAGCAGCTCCACTGAGGAACAAGCCTGCTACTGTAACCCATCACTCATCACAGCCTAACTGGCATGATAAAGTGTTTGCTCGTGAGGGGATTGTGTGGCCAGCCCAAACAAAGACCACTTCATCTGGCATTTCCTAGAAATCTTTTTTTTTTCTAGAAGAAAAAAGCTCACATCCTGAGCTGTGCCTATAGAGAGGGAGGGAGCCACTCCCCAGCCTTCCTCTTCCCCCCCAAAGCAGAGCTGCCTGCCTGCCCTGTCAAATAACCACTCCGTTGCAGACATCCCCCCATGTATTTCATTGAGTTATAAATGAAATAATATTATAATCACTGGAGTTTTTATTACTGTTACCTTGGGACATTGCCAGCAGTTCCCTCCAGCAGTTTGCTGAGTGGATGAGATTTGCAGCAGACCTCAAGCCAGCCAGGTCATCTTTATTGCAGGGTGAGAACTCAAGCCTGGAGGAGTCTCACATGTTATTTCACTCCTTGGCCTTCTCGTTTCCCTGCTCCTCCCAACAGCTCCAGCTCCTGAAAGCTCATGAGGAGATGATGTAGGACTGCTGGGAGAGCATCTTTGCACCACTGACTGCAGAGCACCTTCTCCCTTCAGGGAGCAGGGGTGATAACAGAGGTAAAGATACATATGGATGGATCTCACATGCACATGTGGAAACTCCTCTTTGTTCCAGCATTTCCCCACAAACACAAGAGAGAGAAACAGAGGGATCTGTCATCTGTTTAAATTATGATCCTGTTAAATGTGATGTGGTTTGGGCAAGCAGGGATTCACCCAGCAGCAGCTCTGCACAGTGAACTGCACACTCCAGAGGTGAGCGTGGCCCAACATTCTCTGTACGTCCTGATGTTTTAGTTCCCCTTCAGACCTTCAGGATTCCCTTCTCCCACTGGCATTACAAGGCCATGAGCTTCCCAGGCTACCCAGATATGAAAAGCAGACCTCTCAGCCTTAACCCTCAACTGAAGTTCTGGGGGGCAGGAGGGAGGGTGTGTTTGTCCACCTGACATGGATCCTTCCTCCTGCCCTTTTGAGGCTGGTGTGACATTTGCTGTACTTTACACCTGGGAGATCTGCCATCCCAACCTGCACACTTGAGTTCCTGCTCTCAAAGGCTAAAGGACACCTGACAAGAGCTGGCATGGGAAGGAAGGTGCTGATTCAAACCTCTCCTGATGGCCAAGAGCCTTATCCCCAGCCTGGCCCTCCTTTGGTAGCTGTGAGCCCGGGCTCACACCCAGCAGAGATCCTACAGGAGCTCTTGATCCCATGGGAGAACCAACGTGGCCACTCCACGTTGGAAGTGATGAGGAGAACAGGGCAGATGAGAGCTAAAGGGGGCCCAAAGCAGCCAGCTTGACCAAGAGGGCAGCCAGGAAGTTCTGCTAAAGCACAGACGAGACTCTCAGGGAATGAAAAACAACCCAAATTAGATCAGACACAGCACCACAGCACCACAGGCCAACGTGGACACTGCCCCAAGAGGACACAGTGCCAGCAGCTTCGCCGGCAGGACGGGCTCAAATCCACCAGGCAACTGGATCTGAGAAGAATGGACAATCCCACGGTTTGTTTGGAACATTATAGAAGACACAGGTTGAATATTAATCAGAAAGAAAAAAAGTGCTGATCATCACCATATCAATGGGCTCAGTTTAGCTTGCAGTGCTCATTATTGTCTGGTGTGAGGTGCAGGGCTGAGTCTCTACAGATATTTCCAAGTTTCAAAGTCACAGCGATGGCTTTATCCCTAAAGCCTCATGCAGAAAGGACTGCAGCAAATCCACAGGACACTTGAAAATTTAAAAATACATAAATTAAAAAAAAATCCAACCGTGCAATAGCATCATCCAAGTGACAACGCACAGGAACAGGGTCTGGAATATTTCACAGTGATTCTGCCACATTCCAGCACACACAAGGATGTGAACATTTACTTTAGTTAACCACAGAGTGCATGAGCATGCAGCTACATGAAAAGGGGTGCTTTCCAGTGTGTGGAAATCAGGGGAGTCTAACCAGAATATTAAGAGCCAGCCATATTTTACTATTATTTGCCATCGAGGCACCACAAGAGCCACTGCAGCTCCTTTCTTCTCAATATAATCATCATATTGATAAAACTGGCACCGCTCCCACAGTGGACACGGCTTTTTTGTCCCACCACACAAAGGAGAGGCAGACACAAAGACAACCAGTGACGTTATATTGGCGACCAAAGAAAACAAAACCCGAGCCACTGTTCCTCACCGCACGCTCTCTGCTGGGACAGGAAGAAAACATACCCTAAGGAGTCACTTCCAGACCTCCTTTTTGGGGAAAGAGTTGACTGTTCTGCATGGTAAGTAGGCATGAAATCACGGCAGCCACAATGCAGGCTGCTCAGTGTCTCCTCTGCACTGGCCATCAGTCAGGTGCACGAGTGCTCCCACTTGGATTCAACTCGGATGCCGCGCCAGGACACGTCCCGTCAGCATCACCCTTGTCGCTCCCGTGCAGGATGGGTTTGCTGGCATGTGGAAGCAGCTGAGGCTCAGAGTGGGTTGCCTTCTTGGCAGGTATTCCACCTTGCCTAGGGCCGACAGGCCCAGGGGAGTTCTCTGTCTAGGGAAAAGGAGATTATTGCAGCCCATCCGATATGATTTCCGGCTTTGGGGATTAGAGCTGTGTCACAGCAAGAGCCAGGGAAAAGCAGGTTGGTCCTTAGCTTGCACCTTGTAACATTTTTTATTTGCATTTATTTTAGATTAATTTCCTCGCTGATGGCACATCTCAGTCCTTCTCCCCCATTCTCACTAGACAAACTGCAGCTAAGGTTAAGCGCATTTAAGGTCCACGTTGTCCTCCCACTCCTCAAGCAGACCGTTTCTCCAGCACTGTTTCTCCTCCACTCTCAGCACTCCCCACCTCACATTTGCTCACTCTCAGTCCTCTGCAAAGGTGAGCACAACAGCTCCCCAGTCTACACAGACAGCCAAACCCTCCCTTCATGGCAAGGAACTGGTTCATGGTGAGCAGCAGTTACAAAAGGAGCCACAGCTGCTCCGTGACCACTCAGCAGAGCGTTGCACAAGAGCCCTCACTTCAGCCAGCCTGATAATTGCACATGCCAAAGGAATCTGGTTCCCTCAGACCTCTGCTCACGGGACCTCTGTTTAGAATATTTGAAATTACTTGGACTCCACCACATTAACGGGACCCCCCCTGGGTTTCACCCTGGCTGTCTTGCTTCCGCCACCTTTCACCCTTCCAGGGGTTCTTCCCCATTCCTCCACTTTGCTTCCAGCCCCAGTGAGGAGTTTCATCAGCATCCCCTGCAAACTGGGCTCTCCCAGTTGGATTAAGAAAGGATCTTCAGAGATTGCTCTGGGCCACGGATCAGAAAGGCTGATGAAGGTCTGTCAGCAGGGCTCTTTGCTTCCAGCTCAGGTCCTTCCCTCTCTGATGCCCTCGGGCAGCTGAAGCACACCAAGCTGATTATTTCTGCCTGTTTCTGCACCTAAACTGATGGGGAAAGGACATTTCCTGAGCCACTCTGAGGAAAGGTCCATTCCAGCAGAAAATTCGGTTCTCCCTCCTGAAAACAAGTCTGCTCCTGCCTCCCCTCACTTCAGCCCTGACGGTGGAATTTTAATTGAAGTGACTGGTGGAAGAGGGGAGGGAAGGTGTGGTTTGGCTGCAGGACACAGAGGCAGGACCTCTTACACTCGACACCTTGCCCTGACCCTACCTCCTCCTGTGCCCTGGGGATAACCCCTGCCATGTGGGGAGAGCTGTTTTTCCAGAAGGTGGAAGGAGCACGGGAAAGGTTTGCAAAGCACAAAATCCTGGACCCGAGGAAACAGTTCCCTCCATGAGCTGGGAAATCTGGTTCCTCCAAGTTTCTCTGAGAGCAAGGTCAAAGCCACACTTCAAGTTTGCTCGAGAATGACAGCCAGGCTAAAATTAAGCTGGAAAAGTAACTTCTCATCCTCTTGTGAAAGAGGCCACGAAAAGCCTAAATGCATCTTCAAAGCCAAAACAGATCTGCAACAAGAAATACTCCCCAGAGAGGGGAGCAAATACAGGCACATGTTCCAAGGCAGAGCTTGGGCACTGACACCACAGCCTGGGCTGCTCTCCAGAGACAGGGACTCAGTGGTGGAACATGCCACAGACCCACCCCAAGTCACCTTTTGCCACACTCAGCTACCAGATTTCACTATTTATCCACGTTAATGGAGCAGAAGAGAAGATCAACATCAAAGCAAAAGAGTTTAGCACGAAACAGAGCATGTCCCTCTCGTGCTCCTCCTCTGTCCCGTGAGACCCATCTCATGGTAATTCGTTGGAAAGTTATTTTTCCACCCAAGCTCTACTTTGAGTCAGGAAGCCAGCAGTGACAGCATGAGAAAGCTATCTGGGAATGGAGCTG
The DNA here is from genome assembly GCA_013399695.1 of Formicarius rufipectus. Classification (NCBI taxonomy): domain Eukaryota; kingdom Metazoa; phylum Chordata; class Aves; order Passeriformes; family Formicariidae; genus Formicarius; species Formicarius rufipectus. Next base: position 280,164 of record VXAU01005630.1, read on the forward strand.
AAGAGCCATCAGATGGCTTTGTGGGGTTAAAAAAAAAAAATCCAACTTAGAAAACCAAACAGAGCAGCCAGGAAATGGCAAACCTTAAGATGCCTGAAGGCCACAGGAGACAAACTCAAGAGATCCAGAACTCACCAGGGCTTTGTCAGCTTACAGAGCCTCCTCTCACTCCCTCTCCCTACAGTTCAAAAGATGAGTGTGCATTTCTGGGCTGGACTGGTTTTAGCACAGTCTTTGTGAAACAAGCATGAGGACATGTGCAGGAATTAAAAAAACATCAGGGAAGGTGGGGAGAAAATGAGAAAATTTAATCCAAAGGCTGCAATAAATTTCAAAACCTTTAGGAGGTCGGAGGTTTTTTCCCAGTTAAATGCCCTGTGAAGGACAGGGGTCCCTCTGTGATGGTGCACTGAATGTCTCTCAAGAGAGGTCTGTCTCTGGAGCAGAAATTCAACACACTTTTCCCCAGAGAAAGTTCTATTGTCCCGCAGTCACACTGCCAAAGCCAGATGTTTAACTGGAAGTGTGAAACACAAGGACCCCAGCCTGGTTTGAAAGAGCAAATCCCCAGCCTAGAGCTCCATCCCAGAACTAACCCCAGCTTTGTGCAGGGCAGGACCCAGCACAGCTCCCTGTCCTCCAAAGGAAAGGGAGGCAACACATAAACAACATCTCCCTGTACATCCCAGCCCCAGAGCTGCATACCTCAAACAGAGAGCAGTGCTACAGTCCCAGGCACCTCGACAGATGTGCAGCCAAGCAGCTGTAAAAGAGCCTTTGTGTGGGCTGAGCAGGAACAAGGCATTTTCTGTCCAGGAGACGGCCCCGAGCACCGCGCAGAGCAAACGGGGCTTCCACCTTTCACACCTCCCCTGCCACCCCAGGACCCTCCAGGGCAGATGGCACAAGATGTGGGCTGCAGAAACGACCTGCTGGCTCTGCAGGGACCTGGGGGAGCCACCCTACAGCCACGGGGAAGATGCCTTTGCCCTCCCCTTCCATCTCAGATGCTTCTGCCTTCACCTTCCATCTCAGATGGTTTTGCTCTCCCCTTCCATCTCAGATGGCTTTGCTCTCCCCTTCCATCTCAGATGGCTTTGCTCTCCCCTTCCATCTCAGATGGCTTTGCTCTCCCCTTCCATCTCAGATGGCTTTGCTCTCCCCTTCCATCTCAGATGGCTTTGCTCTCCCCTTCCATCTCAGATGGCTTTGCTCTCCCCTTCCATCTCAGATGGCTTTGCTCTCCCCTTCCATCTCAGATGGCTTTGCTCTCCCCTTCCATCTCAGATGGCTTTGCTCTCCCCTTCCATCTCAGATGGCTTTGCTCTCCCCTTCCATCTCAGATGGCTTTGCTCTCCCCTTCCATCTCAGATGGCTTTGCTCTCCCCTTCCATCTCAGATGGCTTTGCCCTCCCCTTCCATCTCAGATGCTTCTGCCTTCCCCTTCCATCTCAGATGCCTCTGCCCTCCCTTTCCATCTCCCCCGCTCGCAGCCCCTGTGTCGCGGCTTGAGGGAACTCAGAGCCAACCTGCAATCCAGCAGACACCTCCCCATGGAAAAGAGCAGCACAAAACACCTCATCCACCATGCAGAGCTCCAGACAAAGGCTTTTCATCCCAATGCCTGGGCACCCAGCTGCTGTTTCATATATTTTGAAATACACTTTTCATCTCCACGCTCTGAAATCAGGCTGATTCTTTCGGGCTGCAGGAGCCCACAGTGTTATTTTTGGCCTCAAAAAGATAAGAAACCACGTGGGCAGTTTCTCCCAAGTACAAGCACACACACACACACAGCAGCAATACTACCACTGGCAAACGTCGGGATTCAGCCAAACACATTATTCCACAGGATCACAGGCAGCTTCCAGCTGGATCCAGAGAAACACAGAAAGACAAAGTGCAACTGGCAAAAGCCTCTTGCAGTGACTCGGGTGCACATTTCAACTCCAGGGAGTCGGAGAAGGTGGGGGGGAAAAAAAAAGATTCTTTGAAAAAGTCAAAGAAGAATTGCTCTGTCCAAAACTTGGAAAAGCCACAGTTAGCAAACCTTCCCAGGGAAGCAAAAGCCCTGCTGCTTTATGGTGATTAAATCTCCTATTGTCTCACAGTTGTTGGTTGTTTGCATTTCTTTTCTTTTTTTAAATAAAGTTCCCCTTGGCCAAGGCTGCTGGGAAGCATCTTCAATAGAAGGCTATAAAAACAAGTATGCCAGTTTCGTGTCTGTGATGGGGTTAAACAAACAAGGTAAGGTAAGGTGAGGGTAAGGTTTCTTGATAAATCATCTCTGATAAGGTTAAGCAAATTTCTCCTTTGTCAGGACAGCACAGGCACATGTGCAAGAGCAGGATATTTTTGCTGACCTGGGCAATGAATGCAGGAGGGGAATGTTCTGGAGTCACTCACACTGGACAGGACTGTTTTTAGTGAAGCATCTGTTCTGAAGACTGGAGGAAACCATTAAATAAATTGGGTCAGGCATTTAACCCACTCTGCACTTATACATTAAGGGGGACTGGAGGAAAAAAGCTTTATAAAATACTCAGACCTAAGACACAGACAGTCCCCCACTGAATATATAGGCAGAATCACACATAATATTAATTCTCAACACCCACCTACTAAGAACTTCCTTAGTCCTTGTTGAGGACAAAGAACACTGCCCTTATGCAGAGATGCTGAGGAGTGAACTCTGCTGTCCCCTGGGCAAGTGTTTGCTCTCTCTGTAAGACAGTAACACGTAATAAAAAATAGAGTTATAAGGGATTAAGGCAGCTCAGTTAATGCAAACTACCACTCTCTCCTGCATTCCTCACTAATACAGTGGTGACACAACCAGCCAAAACATGTAGCTTTAATTCAAGTAAGGTTTAAAGCAGTTTCTGCCAAGCAATTACACCCATTGAAGGCCCACGAGCAGAGGAACCTTCATGAACACTCTGCTGCTGCTGCTGCTGCTCTCAGAGCACTTTTCCAACCAGCTGCACCAATCTGAAGTGGCAACCATGGACAAGAGCAGGCACCAAGTTTCCATGGGCAAGCTTGTGCCTGCCTTTCAGAGGGCACAGGGTGTGAGCAGGGCCAGCAGTGCCCAGCGCTGGCTGCCCGCAGAGCAGCCTCCTGACAACCTCCTTCCTCCTCCCGGGAACACGCTTCTCTTTGCAGCTGCAAGGAGGTGACAGCGGCACTTCTGTGGAGCTACAAGCAGCTTTTTACTACCCTGTTCTGCTTTCTAATGAGCTGCTGGGTGAGCCCAAACGATGGGTTCCCCCTTTCTTTCCTGGCTCATCCTGGCCTCTGTCTAAGAACCGGTGCTTAATGCACCAAGAGCACCGGATGCCTCTGAAGGCTTCCTCCAGGAACAAAAATACTGCACTCAGCTGGAGCTCCCTAAAGCCATTCAGTGGGAAGGATTAGACCCAGAGACTTGGAAGGAACTTTAGATCCACTGGGCATGACCCTACCTGTGTTCTCTTGATTACACAAGAGCCCATCTCTGCCTTTTCCTAAACCTAAAGCTGATGACTGTAAAGCACTGGCTGCAGGAGCCTCATCTCACAGCTCTGCACAAACATTTAGGGCTCTACATGTTTTATCTTTCTCTTTGTTCTTGGGTAAAAGCCTGCAATCTTTGACTCCCAGCAAGGAGCTGATAGGTGATGTCCTTTTGGTAGCCTTTTCCTCTGGAAGTGAAGGTATTTAATCAGAGATGGAAGTGAAGGTATTTAAGCAAAGATGGGTGAGCTCTGCCCCCTCTGTTTTTAGTCATCCAAATGGATAATTGGACAGTTCCTATTCCAAGAGTGTTTTTAAAAAAAGGCCCCTAATAGCTCAGGTCCTTAATAGCAACATAAAATAGCAATATAAATGATATGCAGGCTCTGATTCTATTCCTGAAGTCACCATTTCCACACAAGCTGCAAGTAACAGACTCAGAAGTTCAATTTGTTCTTGAGAACCCCCCTGAGAAAAATCTGTCACAACTTTTACTTTTGCTTCATTCTTGTGGCAGAACTTTTAACTTGCTCAAGACACAACTGAAAAAGCCACTGACACTAACTTGCTTTCACTGAGGACACCAGCAGAAATGCACTTTTATGCAAGGCACTAACCAGAAATAACCACAACTCAACTTGCAGTTTTGCAAGGACCCTCAGAAACACTTTCAGCTGAACCTTCAGGATTTAAGAAAACAAAACCAGTTAGTTTCCCAAACTCTTCCAATTAAGTTCCCAACTTCTTTGTGACACATAAAGGTCATTTTGGTCTGGGCATGCAGGAAGATAATCCTCCCCCTTCAGGCAACCTGGTTTTCTGGCACGATTTTAAGAGGTCTCCAGCTGATAACCATGAAAGTTCACACCACCAGGAGTCCAGATAAGCTTTTAACACAGGAAATTAGTGAGAAAATGTTTTAAGCACATTAAAGATCAATTAAGATGGTGTAACAGTCCAGCAAAGCAGAATCGAGTCCTCTGCTTCGAATCAGATGGTTTTAGAATACAAACCAGCAGCTCCTCTGCTGGGAGGTGTCTACAGGAAATGAGGTTAGACAAATGCAGGGTAATTAATCCTCCGTGCAGTCAGATTAGGGACTCACCCCCTCCCCAGGGCCATCAGACACAGCCCACAGCACTGGGCTAAAACCGCTCCCTGCCTGCTGCTGGTTGGCATCTTCCACCTTCCCACCCCTCCACACAGACAAGACCCAAGATACGAAGCTCTTACTTGGAACTGCAGGTGCAGGGTATTAGAAAAGGCACATGGCAAGCACTCCAAATGTCATCTTCTGCCTTTTTAGCACCAGTGGACCACAGAGTCCATCAAGGACAGTGACTTTGGGAGAAGTAAAAGGTGAAGTGGCAGTTCCTGGGCTGGGGTGAGGAGGCACCTGGTGTCAGGAGCTCTTTTCAGTACCTCTCCCAGCACCAGCAGCAGACCAGTGACTGCCAACAAGGGGAACTGGGGGTTGCACAGATGAGAAATGATCCCCAGACACGGCCCTGGTGCTCTGGGAGCCCGGGGGAAGGGTCACAGAGCAGCTGCTCAGTGCTGTCTCTGGACAGTGAGCCTGAGAGGAGCTATTTTCTCCAAAAGCATTAAGAAAACCCTTCACACCAGGTTAGTGCTACACAGCACTGTGGCTATAACCAGTCTAAACCAACTCTGGGTGATTATTTGTGTTCATTCACTGAAAGTTCAAAAGCAAATAATGCTTTACACTGAATTTGGTTGGTTTTTTAAGTAACAAATAGATATTACATCAAAATCCACCGTATCCATTAATTCACAAAGTCCATCTTTTGTTTCTTGTCTGTAATAATTTGATTGTTTTTACAGAAAAAATCCCAGTAGTTCTCAAAACACCATACTCCAAGTGTCATACAACTTGCACTGAAACCACTGGAGCTGTGTGTTCCAACCATCCCACTGGTGACCTCAGCTAAGTTTATATTAAGCCCCTTCCTCACATCAGCACTTCATTTCTATTTCCCACCACCAAACATGCCTGGCTTTTCTCTCCCATGCTTCCAGACTCTGACATCTCCACACTCCTGGTGCTTTAAGCTGCTCACAGGACTCAGCTGTAAGAGACTGAGGGGACAAATGAAAATATTCTCTCCAAATTAACACAACCAACCCCCCCAAGCACTAAATAAAAATGGAAAAAGAAACTTGCTGTTTCAGTTTGGTCAGATATAACTGACCTACGGCAGGTAACTGACTACAAAGGTATTTTTGGGTTTGATATTGATGAGATTTGGAATTTAACAGTGCCCTTCCAAGGTCTCCATCAGGTGGGATTCTCCTACAAGACACAGTGCAGCTCTGATGACAGCACAATGTTGTTTCCTCCAGGTCTCACAACTCCAGCAAGCTGCAAAGTAAGAATTTACCCCCTGGGATGGCTTTGCCATCAGTTCAGAAGAAAAAAAATACAATGGAAAGCTTCTAGTCTCAGGCTTACCTCCCTCTGCCTATCCCCACTGCTGCTCAACAAAACAACCTCAAATCCTCAACTATCTTCTGAGTGCCTTAATTAAGGAACTGGGATGATGAGCTATTTTACTGGAGTTCTTCTTCCTGTCATGCAATGAAGAATTAGCCTTCCCCGACTTGTCCTCAAGATAAAAACTAATCCTGGTGGCTCTCTCAACTCAACAAGCTGCACAGATCCTAATTTACAACCAAACCGCTGCACTTCAAGGCAACAATAAGGGGAGAAAAGCAATACTTCTGTTTGCTGGATTCATGGCTGAAGCTTCTTAGGAGTCTGCACGACACCATCCAAGTCCTCATTTCAGCAACCCTCAGCTTAGGCATTAGGTCAAGTCATCCAGCTAACTAAGGACAGATTAACCATGTGCTCACAAAATCTAGGTCAGTCCCAAACAGTCTCTATAGCCCAGAAAGGCACCTCTGTGTAAGCATAAATTACACAGCCTTCCCCTTTGGAAGGGATGCTCTGCAGAGAGTGGGATCCAGAGCAAGGTTTGTTCCAACACTTGGCCTCGATTTCTGCCGCACCGAAGAAACCTTCACCACCCTGAGTGCAGAAGGCACTTAGTGATGTCAAGTTTTCCCTCCCTGAAATATCTGCTTCTCAAATACTCGATTATTTTCTGAAGTGAAAGAGCCAGGTCAGGACCTGGGAAATCTGTCTCCTTATTCCAAACCCTCCTAACCCACACTTTGGTTTCACAGCCCAGTTTGCAGCCTTCACTCTCTCCTTTGACCTCCCTGCCCTGCTCTCAGCAAACACTAAAATCAGCCCGCAGTGGTCACACCCCACTGCCTCCCCCAGTGTCCTCACAGTGACTCCCTGTCACATCAGTCATGTATTTCAGTCTCACACTGAGCCCCACACATCACCTCCCCTGCCCAGATAATGCTCTTCTCTAGTCTTACCTGTCTGTCCTCTGACACAATGCCATTCCTCATTACCTTCAGGAAGCTCAATCTCCATCCATCCCCACAACGGATGGCCACCCACTTACAACTTAATCTGAAGCCACAAAGGCATCTCTGAAGTGTTTCAAGCTAAAATTTAGTGCTGGGGAAAAGACGATTTATAAACACCCACCATAAAACTCTGGGCAGGCTTGTACCCTCCCTCTCTCACACACGACTTGTTCTGTAGGTTTCTTGAATGAAGAGATGCAATGGGCTGCACACACAGGGAGATAAGATATCTGTGCTGTCAGGGCTTGCCAAGCTCCTACACTCTGCCTTGGACAAAAAGCACAAGCTTTGAAGCCAGGACAATAAAAACGTAGGAGAGCATCTGATTTCTGAAGTGCTGCTGGACACTCCCACCACACAGACAGGTCTGGAGTCCACGGTGAGGCTTCCCAGAGCCACAGCGACCAAAAATCCCAGTCCAACCCCACTGCCCTCTGTGTCTGCAGAGAGCTGAGGTGCTCCAGACACCCTGGCCAGCAGCTGCTCTGGGATGCAGAGCTCTGCTGCAGCAGTCACTGTGCTCTGCATGCCACTCATTAGCCACCTACAGCAGGATTAATCTCCTTTTTTGCTAATGAGGGAAGGTTTCCTCAGGGGATAAAGCAAAGGAACTGCACGTTAGCCATTAGCAGCTGCACCTCTTCCCCAGTCTTTCAGCTCTGATCAATCACAGCGGGACTTTAATCTTTCCTTGTCTTCTGGCTGTCTTACAGGAAACCACAAACTTCAGGTCTGCCCATGGGAGAGTCCACCCCAGAAACGGCACGTGCTGGCACTGCCAGCGTACTTGGCAGGTAGAACGTGCACTTTAAGGGCTTTCCTGACTTCAGGGAATTTCAGAGTAGCAATTATCTTCAATTACCCCAGATGAAAGACCACACAAAATGCCAACTCAAGCCCCCCTTCTCCCAGAAGCCCCCTGCTATCCCCAGTCACCACTGCCCTACTTTCTCCCTCACCAAGGCCCAGGAGGTTGGACCTGCTCTTCCTTGATGCTCACGTTTCCTGATGCCTTTGTCACATCTTCTCTTCCATGTGTATTATAAAAACTCCTGTCTGATTTCAAAGGACATTTAAGAGGACTTGTTGCAGTTTGGAGGAAAGTGCTGCCCTCTCTACACAGATGTTCTTAACCTCATTTCTCCAGGAGGAAAAAGAGACAAAACACCTGGGCATTTGCACCAGCATTGGGAGGCAGAAAAAGCTGATCTGTTAAATGCAGCTGTTTCTACTGCCCTGTAGGACACCCAAGAAGTATCACCTACAAGCAGTGTGTGTCAGGAGTTATCCATGAGGGAGTCAATGGGACATAGCTCAGCATCACCTGGATTTCTAGCAGTTACAAAGAACTTGCATTAAAGTGGTGCAGATATTAAACACAAATTAGGACAACATTCAGCAGCAGCTACGAAAGAAGACTGAAACCAAACCAAGCACCACAACAATGCCTTCCTAATTCAGATGCATTTAGAGGAAACAGGAGACTGAAAACTGAGATGAGCAATACGTTGGGATGGTTTAAATCACAAATGAGAGCTTGTCTTAAAAACTGAAACTCATCCTCGGGCTGAGCTGTCAAGACCACACGTGGCAGCACATGGCAGTGTAGGAGAAAACAAACTTCCATGGCCCTGTGTTCCACACAGCAGGAACTGAAAGAGCTATGGTGAGAGTAAAGAAGAGAGAAGGAAGGAGACTTAAGCATGTAAACTTTTCCTGAGAAAAACACCTGGCAGTGAGCCAGAGGTCAAAACACCAACATCCACCAGAAATGCAGAATCGCTTCCGAGCGGTTCAGCACAAGCCTCCGGTCCTCCTCAAGAGGACTGCCCACACTCTACATTCCCATAAACTCTGAAGCTCCCTTCTGTAAACCTCCGAGATATCACAGCTCCACTCTTTTCATGGCTTTTTTCTTCCAGTTTGCTGCATGAGACCCCTGGCCTTGGCTGCTCCACCCTACGGGGTGCTGAGTTTTACAGCTATTTGTCAAACGGCAGTGACAGTCTCAGTTTTCTTTTTACTATGATGATAATCCCTGCCCTCAAGGACTTGCATTTAACAGGCATGTCTCATCTGTGACTCACTCGACCTCTGTCAAATAAGGCAACAGCTCTGAGCCTGGTCACAGGAACCTAAAAGCCATCATTGGGTTGCAAACTGCTCCTGAAGCAGCAGCCTGGGTGTGGGAGCAGCTCTCCAGAGACCAGGGAGTTTCAGTTCTCAGGCTTGCACAGGCTGTGGCTGCCTCTTTTCTGGGGTGAGATGACACGGGAAGTCCAAAGAACCGTGGTGTCAATTCCTCTACTGTATTTGCTGAAAAGCTCCTGACGGCAGGAAGAGTGTGAACAAACCTTTCCAAGTTTTGAAACGGGCAGTAAGTGGTGAAGTGGTGGAAGAGAGCAGAGCAGAGCAGTGACAGAAACACAGGAAGGGGGGGGAAAAAAGGGGGTTTTGAGACAGACTGCTGTGAGCAGAAAAAAACCCACACAGAGCCAGGTCTAGTGATGCATTCGGGCACAACACCAGGGCCAGGGCTAGGGAAGATGAGCAGCACAGTGAAGACATTGTGGGATCCCAAAAAATCAGAGAAAGGGGGCAGTGACAGTCGTGGAGATGAGTAAAACGATTCTGGGCAGAGAGCCCACCACCAGAACAGTGCAGGGGAAAAGCCACCAACAGAGAGGTGCAGCAGGGCAGTCCTGAGAGATGCTGTGCACCAAAACCAGCGAGCTGGGGGGGGACTGCAGAGCCCTGAGCTCCTCGGTCCTGCTGCCACCTGAACCTCTCCAGAGCAGGAAGTGCAGGTTGCAAAGGAGAAGGGTGAGGTTTGGGTTTTGCTCGCTGAGCCTCGTGCTGTCCCGGCTTCCCTTCCCTTCCCTTCCCATGGGGTTTGTGAGGAACCTGCTGGCTGTGCCCCAGCAGAGCAGGCACAGATAAACCTCCTGCTCCATCAGGAGCTCACTGAAATACACCACTCTGCCATTCACTTCCAGTGGCCTGTCACTTGATGTTCCTGAACGTACAAGACATGGAAGACGTCGCTTTTGCACCAGGCTTCCCCAACACAGCTGTTGTGACAGCTGGGTTATTTCACACAGCTATTGCTTTATCTGAAATAAAGTACCAGGCACATTTCATCTACTTGTCTGGGCAATGAGAGGGCCACATAAAAAAAATAAAAAGGGAAAGGATGACAGGTTTTTAAATTGAAAAGCCACAGCTAAATGAGAGTGGACCTACCCTTTGCAGAAGCAGCATGCTTTCATCACTGAACTCTCCCCTCTTTCCCAGCCAGCTGAGCTTTAACATCTCACACTCACGGGTTACTTCTGAACATCCGACAGTTTATACACTTCACACAAACCAATTTTAAGTACTTGGGAGAATCCAGCACTGGGGATAATTTAACAGAGGCTGATCAAACTGCTGATTTTGAGAAAATCCCCACCTACTTCTGTCAGGCAGCATTCCTAGTGCAGTTGTGTGCTGTCATTAGCTAATTCAATCCAAAAGGTGATCATATTGACTTTAGGAGAGCTGTGCCAGTTTAAGCAGAACCAAAATGTTAACTGTCAGTAAACTTATCAAATGCCACATGGTACAGGCATTCACTGCAGAAGTGATTTCGATTCTGAATGTCTGGAGTAAAAATTTTATGTGGTTAAAAACTGTGGAAAAAGTTACAGACTCCTTACAAACTTCTAACCACAAGGCTGGCAATACATAAACCAGCTTCAGGTCTGAAAGCAAGCAATGTGGAGACACACTGTTAGTCCAGAAAATCTCTAGGCACAAAAGATATGAATGAATTACTGGGAACCCCCTTCCTCTTCCTCAGAGGCTTTCCCATCACTGCACTGTGAACTCAGACAAAGCAACAGCTTTTGGGGGCAGGAAATTCAGTATCAAAAGTCGAACCCAAGTCTTTGCCAGTGAGAGAGTGGCTCAGCAGCATTATCTGTCATCATTGGTGACCACAGCTCCTGTCACATGGGCAGAAGAATCCCCCCCCTTCACCACATCTCATAAAAACACAAAGCGGTAGTTGCATCACGTTGTAAAGGCTTGTGTACAAAAACTGTCCACCCTCTCTTCTGCTTTCAACTTCTTCCTCCCTTTTATGGCAGACCCACTGGCCTTTGCCCTGGTGAAGTTGCAGCTCAAGCCCAGGAGGTGTTTTCAACCAGTCTGTAAACACTCAGGACTCGCTTCAAAGAGCCCAGCACAACCAGGCAGGAGAAGCCTCCCTCACCCCTGAGGGGAGCTGCAACCAGCACCAGGAAACTCTGCCACAAGCAGGCTGGGACCTTAGGGGGGTTTTTTTGCCCCAAAATGCCAAATTCACAGCCACACGAGTGTGGGCAGACCATGAGTTTTGGTGTAAGAGCGGTGGCTCGACTCTGCTGACGTCAAGGACCCTGCAGGACGGGGCTGCCAGCGAGTGCCCCTGAGCAGCAGCAGGATGGGCTGTGCAGGGTGACAGTGCCAGCCACCATGAGACACCTCTGGTTCAGGGCAAACCTCTGCCAGCCTCACACATTTCAACTGCAGTGAGACACACGGTAATTGTATCATCCCTTTATTTTCCACGCTCGCACCACGACGTGCCCAGCCAGGGAAGATAAAAGAGGCTTGGCCAGGCAGGACTGCAGCCACCCGTGGCCACGTTGATCCAAGCTCATTCCCTTTCTGTCTAAACAAATGTAGGTTTTATGAATGATCAACGCTCCCCCCCCAAACCCTCCTCACGTCCAACTCTGCTTCCCTCAGCGTTCTGCATTTCCTGAGACTTGTTGGGAACATCTTTTTTCTTTTGGTTTGCAAGGTCTCTCTTCCTCTGAGACTTTGCCCTTATCCCTCAACCCTGTGCAGTGGATTTTTTAGGTGAGGCACAGTGTGAACCACAGAATTGGCCCCACCCTTTACTCCTGAGGTTCATCTGCCAGGGCCTAGCGAGCTTGGACGGTGACAGCGAGGTCCTCAGGATGTAGGTTTGGTTAGAGGATCCTTCTCTTAGATGGCTGGCCTTACAGGGCTAAGTGAGCTCCATCTGCCCGGGTTTGGAGTCAGAGTTGCCCTTCTCCCAGGATGGTTGCTGGGCGGCTGACGAGCCCATCCTGTCCAAGGACACACTTTGTCTGACCCTTCAGTTGAGACCTGACCAGCATGGGAGACCCTACCGGAGGCATAAACCACTACTAGTATAGCTCACAACCTCATCAGGGCACACAAGCTTCTCCCCCACGACAAGGGGGTGTCCATGGAGAAGAAGAACAAAAAGCATGGAAACCACCCAACCGGAGAGTCAAGTCACCATGGGAGGCGAGGGCTGGAGGAGCTGCCCTGTGTCCCTCCCCCCTGCAGCCTCCCCCAGGCCACGCTCCCCCCTCGTCCTTACCTCGTAGGACCACACGCACTGCACTCCGGCGAACCTGCGCACGCAGCGTCCCACCTCCACGTCCTCGTGGGTGGTGTACATCTCCCGCAGGCACTCGCCGATGTGGGGCACCATCCTGCGCAGCACCTCCCGGCTCATGATCACCCCCGGCCCCCCCATGCAGAAGTTCTCGCCCGGTTCCAGCGCCAGCTTGCCCATCTCCTCGGTGGTGCCGAGCCCCGTCTGCCCCAGGAAGAGCGGCTCGCTGCTGTTGAGGCTCCTCAGGAAGCTCTCCAGTTTGTCCCCTTTGATGTAAACGTCGTCGTCTGCCCTCATGAACCATTCGTATTTGTCCAGGTAGTGGTCGTGCATGTATTTGAGCATCATGAAGGATTTCTTCTGGGGGGGGTAAGAGTCGTCGACACCCGGGAGCGGCACGATGGGGATGGGGATGGAGGTGTCGGAGCCCTCGCTGGAGAAGAACTCAACCTTGCCAGGAATGGTTTTGGACCACGTTCTACATTGAAAAAGACAAAAAGGCCTAATTAAGTATGCAAATCAGGGCGGGCAGAGAGCGCTGACAGGGATTACACCTCATCTGCTTCGCAGGTTTCCTTTACCAATGCCCTGAAAAGTTACTTTTTACCACATAAATGAGGACGTTCACACGGCGCACAGAGCAGTTGGTACAACACCAAAAAGATTCTGGTATGACAAACATCTGAGCATCATTTTGCACATCTGTGTGTTAGAAAGATAACTCAACAGCAGCAGTTCCCTAGTGGCAGGCAGGGTTCTTTGAGCCCACTCAGTTTTGGTCTACAGCTATCGGTCACAAAATACAGAGGGGAGATAATATGGGCAAACAATTCACATACAACTGGATTTAACGCTCCCAGAGCTTCCCTGCAAGTTATTCAGCATCATATCCACCTTCCACTCCCACTAAGCCTCCCCAAAACCTCAAATGTGCACTCAGAAATACTGACTTCCAGAGAGTAAATTCACATGAACTTGCAGGGAATTGGTATCCCGTGGGAAACCAACCCAACAGCAACTTCTCCAGATGGTGTGAGGAGAAGCAGAGCACAGAGCACAGAGCAGCAGCAACCTCGGGCGGGCATGTCCATACCAGCAAAGTCCTAAAAGATTCCTGTAAAACATGTAATTCCCACAATAATGCAGAGCTACCAACACTTGCACCTCCAGCAGCTTTCCAGACCCTTCAATCCAGATCTGAGTGGAGGGGAACATCACAGAAGAGGAGCTCTTCCTGTGCAAAGCAGCACAGAGACAACATCTGCTCCACACCTTCCGTGCTCCTCTGACAAATCCAACCCATCTGCACGGGCAAACTGGGTCACTTATATGGCAGGAAGAGCTGTGGGATGATTCCTCAAGGCAGACTGCAGAACAGACCCCTCCAGGGAGGATTTTCAGTCACGTAACCATTACAGCCTTGCCCTAAAAATTATTAATTTAAGCTTTCAGCACCATTTTCTGAGATTCTACCTGGGAAAAAAAGCAGAGATAACATAACCCTCACAGAAAACTATTTTCATTGGTAAACCAACAAGTTTTGCCCTTTTTTGTAGGAAAAATAGGGGAAAGATATTTTATAATTTTATTTGGTGACTATGCTCAGACTATAACCTAAAGCTGAATGTGGAAACATTCCCAAGGTAAAGGACACAGTATTCCCTCAATGCATCACTGTCACTTTGACCAGATGTCTCTCAGCATAGGTTTCTGGCCAGAACCTGAGCAGATTTTAGGCAGCACAGACCACCTGAAATCCAAACTCTCCAGAATTTGCTGTTGTGCAAAATCTGAAATATAAAAGTATTTCCGAAGAATTGTTCTTTAAGTTCCACCAGAAAATGCAAAGGTATCTAACGAGGCTCACCTAAACATCAACTTGGACACCTTAACACTTTCACACTAATTGAGCTGTGTAATTAATCTCACCCAATTACTTTAAAAGCTTTGTCTTCTGCATTTCTTCCTGCCATGGGTAGGGTTTCACAGGAAAAGTTTAGATCCCAGCTTCCCAAGGAAAAGTCAATGGAAACATCCCTGTTGGCTTCACAGCAGAGGTGATGAGGCCTCTAATCATCAGTGATGCAATTAATGCACAGCGCAACTGGTTCCAAGTCACATCCTGCTAAAGCACTGAAAACTGCCCCTTTTAAAACGTGACATGACCAGATCTTGACCTTTCACTAACTATTAAGGAAGCTCCACCGTTTATTTTCTGACGCCCACGCCCAACATACAAATCACCTACAGTTCTTCCCATAATCAACTCCCAGTCTAAGTTTAAAAGACTTTTCTTCATCAAAGGTACTGGATGCATTTCAGTTTTACTCTCACAGAAAGAAAAGGCAGAGGACACTACTGAGAAATCCCATCCACTGCACCCAGTTCCCAACGCAGTTTTCGGTGGACCCAGCACAAGTTATTAGCTCAAGTCTTACGGACATTTCTGTTGATTGACTTTTTTATTCAAAAGCAACCAAGGAATTTTCAGACTTGCTCTGGATATCCTGAAAGATCTGCCTCCATAATGCCTACAATCTATGGATAATGCAGGGTGTTTTCCATCACTCCAAGCTTTAGTTCCTTCCTGAGGATTTGTCTTCAACTATTTGTTTTTGTTTTACACCACCACTCCTTCTGTTGGTTCCCAGCTTACATTTACACCCTGCTCTCCAACAGGGTACCCTCACCTCAGGACCCACAAGGTGCTGTCAAGAGAATTCCTATTCAGTGGAGAGGGAACAAAATGCACGTACCTCCATAAATCCTGGCATGTTTAATTCCCAGTCTTCTTATTGCACTAAACCCCCCTCCTCAAGGCCAGTTTGAGCCCATCTTTCCACATATCTGGGCCATGCTTAAGTTCCACATTAAAGCAGGAGTAAACCAGAGATATATTCATAGAATCACAGAATCGATTGGGTTGGGGAAGACCTTTGAGATCATCGAGTCCAACCCTTGATCCAACTCCAGGCCCTCTACCAGATCAGGGCACTCAGTGCCATGTCCAGTCTCAGTTTAGAAACCTCCAGGGATGGTGAATCCACCCCCTCTCTGGGCAGGCCATTCCAATGCCTGGTCACTCTCTCTGGGAAGAATTTCTTTCTAATCTCCCACCTGGATTCCCCCTGGCAGAGCTCCAGCCCTGCCCCCTTGTCCTGTTGCTGCTGCCTGGGAGAAGAGCTCAACCCCACCTGGCTCCAACCTCCTTCAGGGGGTTGGAGAGAGAGATTCCTGCATATGTGAGGAGCACAACACCGACAGAAAGACCATGTCCCAACACGACCACACCCCAAGGACCAGTGTGGACCCCGGGGCAGCACCAAAGCATCACTTCAGCCTTGGGCTCTCACGTCAACCACACCAACCACATCAGGCTCAGCCTGACTAAGCCTTTGTTCCCTCCCTGCAACAACACAATCCCTGGGGATGAGACAACTTGGCCAATGCTAACTTGTGCTGTGTTTTTTCCCAACTCTTAACAAATGTGTTCGAGTTAAAGGTCTCATAGATACAGGAGCAGATGTCACAATCTTCACTGCAAATGACTGGCCAAAGGAGTGGAGCTCCACAAAATCCTGCATCGACATCAGAGGGGTAGGAGGAGCCCAGGCACTGCCCCAAAGTGTCTGCACATCACTAATAGAAGGACCAGAAGGTAAAACAGCTTCTGCAAAGCCACATGTCCTTAATATCCCAATGACCCTTTGGGGGAGAGACATTATAGGACAATGGGGCATCCACTTAACTACCTCAAATTCACTGTAACGGCCACTGGCAAGTTGCAGTCTCCTGCCCTGACACGGCTTTCTGATAAGCCAATCTGGGTTTCCCAGTGGCCCATAAAGGGAGAAAAATTGCAGCAAATGAAAAATTTCATGTTGTTTTTGCTTTTAGGTTTGTTTGTGTTGTTAATCCTTCTCTGTGTCATTCCATGTATAGTTAAATGTTTACAGTCTCCTGTTCTGCGCAAACACTGCTCAAGTAAATGTCTCACTAATTAATAAAAACGGAGCAGTTGTGGGAGATCGCTCAAGCTACGAAGATTGGAAGAAACAGATGAAGGGAGAAGACCAGGAAAACAGATGCCAGGAGTTTGCTAAATTAGAGATCCTTCAGAAATTGCATTATTTGTATGGGCACCCTTTAATATGTAACCCCAAGTGAAACTGTTACCTGAGCTGGACCGCCCAGCCAGCCCCACCCCGGAACGCATCCCTGTCTTATCTCCCAATCCCTGCGGACCTGTCGGTTGTGACCTCGCCTTTGAGCACTTGTCCCATCCCCAAATAGGCAAAGCACATTCCCACAGGGAAAAACAGCCCGAGTGGCTGTGCCAACACCAGCACGGCTCAGCAGAGGCGTCACCACAGGCTGCTCCTCACATCTGAGCCACCACTCACCGCTGTTTTGGGGGGGACACACCGCAGGGAGAAGAGTCTGCTCAGGAAACACGCACTCGGCCAAAGAAGCCAAACCACAGGCAGTCAAGATGAACATCAGGCATGTTCTTCTCACCCCAGTTACGAGCAGAACTAAGGACTGGTGAATGCAGGGGGTGAATTCTGATCAAAGCTACTTGTAATTTTTGCATCTGATGTTGCGAAGAATCAGACTTGGCTCAATCACTCTACAGATTAGTGTTAACACCTACATTTCTTGCCTGGCCTCTCACCTCCAGTCTAGTTTACCATGTCTGCCCTCAGGTTGTGGGCAGCAACCTGACCCCTTCAGCTCCTGAACACAGAGCTCTTGTCTCAACACCTCCCCACCTCTGTGGCCCCACCAGCACCCACTGACATCTCCTCCCTGGTAAAGGGTTCTCCAATGTAAGATTTGCAGGTTGTATCTGAAGAAGAAGTGTATGTCTGATAATAAAAACAACAAGGGAAAAGGTTTTTATTGAAACTTGATGCCTTCTTCCCCCTCCACTGCCCTATCACCCTCAGCTGTTTAAGGGACATGTAGACACAACATTTTTGCCACCAGGCTCCTGGATCTACACCTGCAGAGAACACCTTTGCTGCAGTGATCAACTTTGGTGGCCTCAGTCAGCTCAAAGCCATTTCCACTCTGTCCAGAGAGAAATATCAGGTTCTGCATACAAGTGATACGTGCACTGAACTGGTCATTTAAAAACCCTGACAGATCCCAACCTTATCTCCTCCGTGTAATCTGAATCTGCTGCCTCCACAGGAGGATGTGCATGAATCCGGACAGCAAGGCTCTCTGTTACCTTCCCCAGGAGGTAAAACACATGCACAACTCCCTGTGACCTGGTTTCTCTCAGTGCACAAGGGACAGAACTCCAAGGAAGTGGAAGCTTGCATTGGCAAGGAAATCAAATGTGAAAATTAAACACCAACAAAATCAGTAAGACTCGTGAGAAGGAAGTTCTTAGCAGAGGATTTTAGTCCAGTAATACTCCAGGTATTACCATTTACCATCCCTCAACTGGTTTTGTGTATTGGATATCCTACATTTGCCCTAACCTCAGCAAGTCACAAGCAAACTGGGTGAAAAGATTTTAGCCCAGCTGGTACAGGTATTCATGAAATACAGAAAACTTCGTGCACACTGAGAGTGCTAAAAAACCCAGTATTTTCTAAAAAGTCACCACAACTATAGCCATCAAATGTCCTAAAGTTATTTCTTATTCAAAAAGAAGCTTGAAAAGCATCGCCTGAAGCAGGAGGAGCACAGATCTTGAATATTTTATCTTAAGTTTCCAGTATTTATTATTTATTTGTATTACTTTGCTTTGTTATCAGTTTTGCAGACAGTGCTCCCTCTGTAGAGACTCAAGCTGAAGACTATGACAAAGAACATATTTGGTTTCTGTCTGCAGCTCAGGAACCTCCCTTAGAGGAGATTAGAGAACTCATTTAAAGTTTTGAGAAATAGTCATCTTGTATAATTAAGCTGAATAAAACCATCATTTGTGAAGAACTCAGCAAGATAACAGACATAAAAGACTGATGTCTTGAATGCAGCTAAATTTCATGTTGAATCAGGGCTAGTTTTGCATAACTTCAAGGTCTCATCTTTCCAGCAACGTTTGCTACAGGGGAAGCAGTGAACCACAGCTTAGCCAGGAGAACTGAGCATGGAAACCAGCACACTGCTCCTGCACCTGGTACTGCAGATGACCATCACCAGAGGTCACCAAAAAAGCTGCTTTTTAAACTTTCCAGATAGGTTTAAAAGATCTTGTCATTAAGATCTGCATTAAAGAACTCAGATTTTGATGGAAAGCTCCTGCCAAGTTCTTGCAGGACAGCTTTAACAGAGAACCCAAACAGCTTCCACAGCCCTTAGAATCCTTTGAACTAAACTCTTCCAATTTAAAGTGATGCCAGTTTTCTCCCCATGAATATCCACCCACTCTCCCTGTGGAAACAGGGGCAGAAATGGATCCATCACCTGTAGGCACACCAGCAGTCAGCAGTTAAGGTGAAGATCAAAGCCCAAGTGCCCCAAAGGTTTGGGCCATGTGGGATATTGTGGGATGTGTAGGTGACTTTGTTTCCCCTGATCTCCCACCTACCAACACCAGCTGCTCCACTGTATTTGCTTCATACTGTTCCTTAAACATTCTTGCATTTTAGATTATTAATAATAATTTTAGGTTAATAATTTTAGACTACTGCTCAGAAAGCCCAAGTACATCATGTGTCTGCTGGAAGGAGCAGGAGCAGGACAGAACTGAGCTCTCACTACTGCACTACTCTGGTACAACTCACACTTGAAGCAAAACATGTCTTGCACTGTCACAATGTTCAAAGCCACTTCAGATGATCCCCAGTGCCACCCAACAGCTCCCACCCAGGCTCTCCATTTAAAAGCAGCACAACAATGTGTTTTGCATTACACTCCTGCAGCAGCTAGTGCAGGCTTTGACAGATAACAAGAACTCCTTTAGCCCCCAAATCCTTCTGGCTGCCTTTCACTTAAGCCCTTCCAAGCACTCAGGTATTTAGATTCCAGTGCACACTGTTTGCTATAAGCCACCACCAACAGCGTGGCAGCACATCCCAAACGGAGCCTCCACAGGGCATCCTTCTGCCAGGGGAGAGGGATGGCTTAGGGCGAGCCCTGGGCATCACTCATGGTCCTCGTGGCACTCGAGGGTGCCGTGGGGACTGTCCCAGGGCAGGGATTTCTGTGGTTGTGCTCCTGCAGGGACCCTGCCAGAGGGCCAGCCGCTGACATCTCGCCATCAGCTGCATTCACACTGCTCTCCTGCCACGTTTCCCGGGAAATCCAGTTGCTACGCAAAGAAAAAAAAAAAAAAAAAAGAAAAGAAAATGGGTTAACTGCCTGATATTTCTGTTCCTGAGACAGCAGACTTAAATCTTCTGGGAGCCTGCTTATTTCCCATCCTCTCCTTCCAGCGGCTCTTTCAGGACAACTCCCCTCAACTGCAAAGCCACCAGCACATATTGTTGCACTTTCCCTGAACCCCAGCCACGCTTTAACTCCTTCCTGCCCGGCTCCTCTCCTGACTGCCCCGTGTCCTTTGATGTGTCACCGCAGTTCCTGCTGCCACACCTCGCCAGCCTCCTGCAAGGGCAGCTCCGCTACCCGGCCTTGTCAGAAGCAATAACTGCTGGGGCTCCAAACCTGCCCTCCCAAAACCTCTAGATCTGAAGCTTATTCTCTGCCTCCTACAAAAGCGCGACTGTTCCAAAGAATCAGAGGCTCCCGAAAATCCAGCAGGCCCGTCTTGCCTCGCTGTGGTCATTTTGCTCATGATTGATGCTCAGGAAGTGGATTGCTTCCCCTCTTTTAGACCCTATCTGGCTTCACAGCAGCAAGGATCAGCAAATGCTTTCCGCTCCGGTCCCTTTTAGCCGTGTCTGTAAATGGCCTTTGAGCCACAGCAATTCGGAGGTATTCAGCCTCTGAATCCCTAATTCCTTTCAGCGTGGTATCAAGGCTCTGCACACGCTGCCACCCCGGGAATGCCTTGCTAGCAGCTTCCCATTTCGCTGCCGGTGCCAGCGATTCAGCTCACCAGGATGCTTTGTCAATGTAGTAATCCCAGCAATTGTCTGCTTGAGTACTTCATGGCAATCAAAAGCCATTTAAGATTTCAGGTTTGTCTTCCTCTTCCCCCCCCCTCCCCACTCTCCCCCAAAGATGCCTTCCTGTCACCAGGACATTAGCTCATTTCTTTCACCAGGGGAGGTGAGACAAACGCATTTAGCCCTACCACATCGTTAAGAGTCTCTTTTCCCGTCCTTTCCAAGAGCAGACATCATCTCTAGACGTTAAACCAAAATAGCTGTGCAGCAGAAAGCGATACCCAGATCTCCTTCTAAAGGTTGACGGAGCTCAATTCCATTAGCAGGATTTTGTTAAGTTGCATCTTTAGCCATAGTTTTGTGTGAGCAGATGTTGCTGGGTTCTGTAAACCCAGCTCTACCACAGCAGGAGCAAAACCGCGGATGAGAATCCTTCCCACACCAGCAAAGTGACTCCCACCCCAAATAACACCCATCTCTGGACAATGGGGTGATAAATTCCCTTTTCTCGAATTCTTGACGCAAAATCTGATGGATGTTAGACAAGCTCTTCTGCCAGAAAACCTGTTACGTGATATTCCAACACAACTCCAGTCTCTCTGTATGCAAATCACTCAGCTCATGGAGATCTGCAATCCAAAATGCTCCATCCCACAAGGTGATGAAAAGAACATAACCCTGAAGAAACAGATTCCTTCACCCGTTTCAAAGCACCAATCATACTCTCTCTGTAACTTAATTACAGGTCTACTTCTGAAAGAAGGAATAAAGTTTCCATTAAAACCATCGCTGGTGGACAATATGCCTCAGATTGCCCAAATTAAGCAATTTTACTGCATTTGGTGCTGATATGGAGATTTCCTGGAACCAGAGCTGGGCAGGGGAGAAGGCAGTCCATCATACACAGTTTTGCCACCCTGTTCTTACTGGCCAACAGGGCCAAGTACTTTTCAGCCAGGGCAGGCAGGAGATGGAAAAGGGTTTGTTCCAGCACAAGACTAAAGGGGATGTTTTATTAAAGATCCTCTCCAGAGCTCCTGGCTGCTCCTCCAGTGGTGCTGGCTGTGCGGAGCTGGGGTTATACCCGAGCTGACATTTCAGCTCTTAACTCTTTCAGATTTCCCTCCCGCGCAGCCTCCCAGCACTGCCTGCTGGCGCAGACGCCGGAGCAATAAGCATATTCCAGCATATTTCAGCAGAGCAGAGTGTTTCACCAAAGCCACAGACACGTCTCTCACAGAGGAGATGATTATCCTGATGCTGCCGAGGCTTTGGACAGAATTCCCGTCAGCACTCGGCACTCACGGCCGTGCCCGGCTACATTTGGAGACCACGCCGCGGGCGAGCGGCGCGCAGTGCACAGCAGAGGTGGCCCCTGCTCCAAAAATCGGTGCGTGTTAAGGCTCAGGTAACCAACACACTGCTCTGAGACCCCAGTTCCTGCATCAGCACCACCACCCCAACGCTTGGAGCGTTTCACCCAAGCTGACTTTCCTCATTCAAGCTGCTTCACTACCTGGTCCAGCCTCAGAGGCAGCCGCAACAAACAGAACTAGGTTTTACTCTTTGTTCCCAGATGCCTTTTTTGGGTCTCCTTCCCAAGCACATGCTTTTGGCTTGGTGCAGTGGTCTTCTCTTCCGTATCCAGGGGGTTACAGCAGTCTCCAAACTTTACTACTGTCCCCATCGGGCTGTCAGCTCTCCCCAGAAGCGCAGCCAAGGACTGTACCAGCATGATGTAGCCGTGCCCAGGGCAGAAGCACTGAGGGAGGCACTTTGATGCCCGTGCCCCCTTCGATGCCCGGCGGTCGGTGCCCCTTGGCTATGCTGGGGCATCCTGACCTTTAGGCAAAGCCGCTGGGATCACCTGCCAGGTGGTATTTGGCTGAATCAGACCCTGAGAGAGGGGCAACGCGACTGCCTCGACCCCTCGGATCTCCTGGCGAACTTGTCCGGGCAGCAGAGGAGCGCTGGGGGCACCGATCCTCGCTCACCCCGATCGCAGACAGCCCCGGGGCTCCCTCGCTGCGCCCGGGACGGTGCGAGGAGAGCCGGGGCTGAGCGTGCCCCGAGGGTCGCCAACACCGGCCCCGGGCAAGGGTGAGCGGTCCCCGGGCCGGCGGGGCCATCCCGGCCGCCTGCAAGGGCATCCCGGCCCGGGGGCTCTTCACTCGGGGCGATCGGCCGTGCCGAGCCGAGCCCGGCCAGGCCAAGCCGAGATGAATGGGGCCAAACCGAGCTGAGCCCAGCTCGGCTGAATGCGACCGAACTGAGACGAGCTGAGCTGAATGGGACCGAATCGAGACAAGCCCGGTTCGGCTGAACGGGACAGAACCGAGACGAACCGAGCTGAATGGGACCGAACCGAGACGAGCACAGCTGAATGAGACCGAACCGAGTCAAGTCCAGCTTAACGGGACCGCACCGAGACAAGCCCGGCTGAATGGGACCGAATCGACACAAGCCCGGCTCGGCTGAAAGGGACCGAACCGAGCCGAGCCCAGCTGAATGGGACCGAACCGGGACAAGCCCGGCTGAGCGGGACCGCACCGAGAGCAGCCCAGTTGAAAGGGACCGATCCGAGACAATCCTAGATGAACGGGACCGAACCGAGCCAAGCCGGCCT
>VXAU01005630.1:303524-323153 GCA_013399695.1 Formicarius rufipectus
CACCGCCAGCCGCGCCGAGCAGCCCAGCGCCGCCATGGGGGAAGGGGCAGGGACGGGAAGCGGAGGGAGGGGAGCGGGGGGGAGCCCGCCCGCCTCCGCGGCCCTGCCCCTCGGCACAGGCGCCGTGTGCGGCCCCGCCCGGGCGCCGCCGGGGGTGCGGAGTGGCCGCGGCAGGGAATGGAGAAGGATAGAGGGGGATAGAGGTGGGCGACGGGAGCCCCGCACAAAGACACCGCCCCGGAGCAGCACCGCCGCACGGCCCGCCCCGGCTCCTGGAAGTGCGGGTCGGACGGGGCTCGGAGTGGGGTGCGGTATGGGAGGTGATGGAGGGAGATGGGCTTTAAGGTCCCTCGCCAACCAAAGCAGTCTGGGGTTCTGTGACGGGGACTGGTAACCTGAGCAAGCATCCCCCACACGGGACCCTCCACATGGACACTCACCTTGCACCCCGCACGGGACAAAGACCATGACCAAGCATCTCCCACACGGCACAGGGACCCTCACCTTGCACCTCACACGGGACAGGGACCCTCACACGGGACAAGGATCCTCACCTTGCACCCCACACGGGACAGAGACCCTCACCTTGCATCCCCCACACAGGACAAGGACCCTCACCTTGCATCCCCCACAGGGGACCAGGGACCCTCCCTGGGACACCAGAACCTCAGCCCAGCTGCTCAGATCAAGAGGCTGCACAAGAGGCTAAAAGACCGTGGGTGCCCAGATCATGGGAGCACGAACTGGTCATAACCCCAGGACAGGCATCCCAACACCCTGTGCCAGGACCTCAGGGCAGGACCCCAGCTCCGGAGCCAGGACTGGGACTCCAGCCCTTCAGGCCAGGACGGGATGGCACTGGGGCACTGACTGGGTATGGCACCACGTCGGGTTCCCGCTGCCCTGTGGCACAGGCAGGGCTGGAGGGGAGCCAGGCAGGGAGGAACAGCCTTTCAGCCCGGTTTGCCCACCGCTGATGCATTCGTGCAGCACCCACTCTGGTGCCAGGGACTGAAGGCACGGGCAGCCCACCATTTTGGTCCACCTTGCTAATTAAACCGACCAGAAATAGGTCAGTCTGTTTCCATCCGCAGGCTACAGTGACTGCTCGGCAGAGTAAAAGCTTTATTGAGTGAAGATTTCTTTCTCTTTTGTCCACAGTGACTCTCCACGTGCATTTCACCTACAGAGTGCTTCAGCTTCAAACACTGCAGCCCCAAACTCTTCACACTGCACAGGACAAAAACCCTTCAGTCTTAAGAGAAGAAACTTAACAAGGACAACATGCTGACCTGCTTATCATTGTGGTTTTTTCCATTTCCTGCCCACTTTGGCATTTCCAGCTGCCATTTTAAATTTTACTTGTATCATGATGTCATCCACAACAAACTGAGAAGAAGTCTCGGTGTAGGGGCAGCCTGCTCTTGAGCAAGAACAATTGCAAAAGGGGAATCAATAACAAATTAAAACTCTTCATTAATAAGCCAAAGAGCCATACATGACATGCCTTTATGATCCTGGTATTGCAAGTAATTGTATCACTTCTGGAATTGAGCAAGTAATACCACAATCTGCTTATATAATGAACTGGATGATAAGTCCTGGGGAAAAAATGTTTTTGTGGGAGATTTATTAATCTTGTGATGGTACAATCCTCATACCAAGGTTGGCACCAGTGAACTCTTGATGTCAGGAGCAGTAAGTAACAGAAAGGAAGTGCCACCACAATTTATGGTATCAAACAACAGTAAAACTAAAGATAAATAGAGACTAGCTAAGAAATACGTAAATGGAAAAAAAGAGCAGGAGTTCTCTTTTGGGTTTCCCACGAGCTAAATAGAGGTATTGATATATGGTTGTGGGAAGGGAAAGAGAAGAACTGAATGGTGAAAGAGAGGGAAAGGAAGAACAGTCCAACCTGGAATGCACATGAGGTGGGGAAGGCCAGGGAAGGGCAGGAGCACCATTGCTTGGCAAAGACCAGCTGGACTGTCCTTCCCATCCCTTCCACATGAGGAAATTCCACCTTCCCACCACCCCTGCAACCACTTCTGTAATTCATTTCTACTTCCCAGGGTCTGCAATGCTTCACTACTATTTCTAACTACTGGTGCCCTGATCTCTTTCCATGAAGTCCAGGGTTATCCTCAGCCAGTGCCACTCTGCACATGTGGATCTTTTAGTCCACTTTTAAAAACTTCTTCGTCAAACTCTGTTTCTCCCCTCTCCTCACAAGCCAGACTATCAGGTCCTGAAATACAGGACACTGATGGGTGTTCAAGCTGAAATAAAAAGTAAGGCCACTCCTTTCCAAGAGACGCACATGTGGCAAGTCCATGAGCAGGGATGGGATTGCTCTCTGCGTGCTCCAAATCAGCTGTAAAAATTTCCTGATTCAAGGGAAAGCCACTGTGGCCTATGAATTACAGGAAAAGGCAGAGCTAGCACGACTAAAAGGCAATAAAAAAGGAGAAAGGTTGGGACTGGGGCTGAGGAGCTGTCAGTTGGCTTCTTCCCACAGAGAAAAGAAGTTAGTCATCAGAACTGAAAACTCCATGCAAGTTGAGCACACATGGAAATGATGAAGCAGAGCAGCACACTCCTCTGTTACATCTCCTCAGCCCAGAGCTCTCCTTTGGCATGTTCCCACCTCCCTGCACCTCCCCAGCACTTACAGTCCTGCAGCTCTTCACATGCAGGGGGTGAGCAGAGAACACTTGGGGAAGGGGCAGGAGAAGGAAGGGGTGATTTCCTGGTGCCAGGATTTGACCTGGAGGGGAGGCACGTTCAGAAGTCACGGTGCTGCCACCACCAGAGATCACACCTCTGGCTCTAAGGCAGCTCGAGATGTCCAGCTGTATGTAAAGAGGGGGTGGCACCTGGGAATGCTGCAATGCTCACGCAACCTCCCACAGCACATCCAGGTGCCTCCCTTTATGGCACCTACTGTGCCAAACTCACTTTCCAAAGTGTTAGGCAGGCAAATGTCCCTTTTACTGCTCCTACCTTTTCCCCATTCTTGCATAGAGCAGCTGCTGTTTCCACTGTTGGAAAAAAAAAAAAAAAAAGGAAAAAAGCAGATTAAGGGAAAACTTGAAGAGAATGGCTTAGTTCTTCCAGCAGAAATATAATCCTGCCATTACCTGCCTTAGTATGTTTTTAATCTGGATGGCAGAGAAGGGTCCTACTGTATAATCACATTTAAGTGTCTTCCCCTATTAATACAGCTCTTAGTCTCAATAAATAGTTAACACTATATGGTATTTTTCTCATATAACACTGTATACAATCATAAACACATTTTTATGCAGTGTGTTTTCTGTTCCATGTGGAATGGCTGAAGGAAATACTCCAAGGGCTCTCCAAAACCTGCAGAGGGTGCACATTGTGTGTGCTCATTCTCCACGTTCCCATCCCACTCACTCCAGTGAGATTAGCACCCAGACCAGCCAGCCAGAGCCCACTTGACAGACCCACATGGTTTAGATTCATAATCAGATTAACAAAACAGTAATCCTATTTTTGAACAATGAAAAAGTCAAGTCCTTGAGGCTGTGAGCTGGTGTGTGTGTGCACATAGAATAGATGTCATCCTTTTGGAATAAAGAACCTTAATACCAAATGAAAAAAGTTTCTTCTACAGAGAAAACTCTGCCCTATAGAGGAAAGAGGGACTATTTTGCATTATACCATTGCTTTTGATCTCTGAGGAGCCCACTCCAATATTGCAGGATGTACCTTTGCAATATACACTCTCTACCACATTTTAAAATAATAAAGAAGTGAGCTACTTCCCAAACACTCCAGAAACTTTAATTATGAATGTTCCAGTACTTAAAGTTATACTGCAAAAAACTGCCCAGGCACTGGAAAATGAGCATATTTCATATACTCGAGGTAGCAGACTCACGGTGGAAAAAATCTCACTGGGCAACCAGCAGCATCTGTCTCTGCCACAGTATTTCCAGCACCGCTGCATTTTCCCCAAACGATGCGGAAACTCCTCTTCCAGCTCCAGCACCCACTTTTGATTCCCCTCCCCATCCTCTCCTGGTCCTGCCACGGGCCAGTCCCAGCCGGATGAGTCAGAAGATGCGGGTTCAGGGGGAGCTGCCCCCGCTCAAAGCCGGCCCGACATTGCCATCGCCCGGCCCCGCAGAGCAGCGCAGCGCCCTCCGCCTCCCCGCCCGGGGCTCGGGAGCTTCGGCAGGCGATGGAAAACCCTCCCGCTCCCCGTGCAGCCCCTCGGGGGGGCCGGCTGAAGCCTCCAGGGCTCCTGGGCCGGGTGGCAGGAGCAGCACTGCGAGGCGCACCGAGGCAGCACGGAGGGGAAGGGGATGTAGTTTTCAACGTGCTGCCGCCAGACCTGAGTCAACAAACCGCTGGAAAAGTCTAGGAGGGGCATTTAAAAAGGAAGCATCGAGATGTCATAAGCTGAAATGCAGAACGGCTTGAAGAAGTGGCAACTGCATCACCCAAGAAATGGAATTTACAGGGAGCATTACCCCCTTCCAGTATGAGAGAAAGTTTTAGGACTTGGGTTTGGTATTTTAAAGAAGTGCATCTTTTAGGCCAAGCTAACAGTAACTTCCCATTTTAATGCAGAGCACAAGTACGAGTCTGAAAGGCCAGGTATTTCAGGGTATCGATTTTCCTTCCATTCTCTTTAAATACAATTTCCTAAGTCCTTTTCCCTGCTATCCCTACACAACTGTTAGCCACGGAGGCAGCAACAGCAACCAACACACAGAGAGAATCTTGATTAGTAAACTACCAGTAAACTGGACACAGACAGAGGAATGAAAATTTACCAGTGGAGATCTTTCTCTGGGTTGCAAGTGCTTTTTAGCAGGTGTGCACTTCAAAACACAAACGATCAGAGCAATAAATACAGGAGAACAGCAGCTGCCCACCTGCCAGTGCCTCGCAACAGGAACCTGCAACAAAAAAGTGAGTTTCCCCACCAGAGCTGAGCCGAGGGGACCTGTTCCACTGCAGACATTGGGTTTTCATTTAGAAAAACCACGGAAGTTTTTGAAGTCACTGGCTCTGGAGCTGGGAATAAGGGCAGGGTGTGTGTCAGGCGTGGAACAGCTGGCTTGGAAGCTCCCCCAAAAGCAGCTACAACAGTGCAGCCGGGCCAGGACACCACCCAGCCAGCAGCCGTGTGCTTTTCCTTTGTGGTTGCAGAGCTGTTCCAAAAGCCAAGCTTTCAGTCCACAAAGCAGGCAGGGGAAAAGAAAAAAAAAAAAGAAAAAAAAAAAAAAGAAAGAAAACCCCAAGGTTTCAGCCCATCCAAGTCTAGACCAGGTTTTTTTTACAGCTGGAAATGACATAGTTTCAGTGTTCAGCAATAGCGTGGACAGAAACGCTGAGCCCCGCTCGTGGCTAAACTGATGCCTTAAAAGCTGCCACTTTTTAGGCCTGTACAAGGGCAAAATTCATCCAGCTGATGCAGACAGGTGTGCTGATGTGCAGCCAGGCTTGCAAAAACACAAGTGCCCAAGAAGAGAGCAGCCTGGCTGAGCAGGAGGCAGAAAGAACAGTGTTCAGGGGGTTTAACCACAGGGCTGCAGGGGGGACGTACAGCAGACTGTCAGGTTGGATGCCATCCCCCTGCACAAAGCTCTGGAATGTGAAGCCATCTTCTGGAGAGGGGAGTAAGACACAAAACCCAAGAGAAAACAGTCTAATCTAAACACCTGAGCTGAGTACCAGTGGAGTCTGAGCACAGAACAACTGTGGAACAGCCCAGCTCCTTTTTGAGTCCAAATAGTGCAGAGCTGTACAAAACACAGCACGTGAGATTTGTTGGTACTGGCACACATTCCACACCTGCATTCAGGCTCTGCAAGGGCAGAGTCCCTGTGCAGAATCTGTTCCTTGCAGAGAGAGGTGTAACTATCATTTTCATCCACATTGATCTTTGATTAACACAGAGATAACTGTGGAATGCCTGAAAACAGCTCTGCTGACAGACTCCCTGATTGCCCTCACTCCAACATCTTCTGTTATTAAAAATTTCCAGCAGAAGAAACGTATTTTTAAATGCCCAAGTATGCAGTATCACTCTTAAAATCTTTCCCTCATTTCACAATGTTTTTGAAAGGCATAAATAAAGCCAAATAAATTTTATGAGTGTGACAACATGGTTTTTTTTGTTCAGTTTTAGCTCCAGTGCTCAGTATCTGCTGACGAATAGTTAAGAGAACTATGCACAAACCAGGTCTCGTCTGCAGTTTAAAGAGAACAAAAAACTTTGTTCCTCCAGCATATAAATCATCCAAAAGCAATAAAAATACTGAACTGCATGTTTTCAGGAATTTTTTGTGCCCTTGAACACTTGCTTCATGTGGGATTTTTCAATATCCAAAACAGATTACTTTTCAGTGGTTAAATACCATTACACAGCAATTTATTAGCCTTGAATTAACTCTGAGTTTGTTACCCAGCTTCTTCCAGATAAAGGTATTTCCAGAACATCTGCATCAGTAGAGCAAGAGGCTTCTTGCATAACTTCTCTGGTGGGGGGGTGGGGGAAAATCTCCTGAAGGCTTTTTAATATGATCTTTCATAATTCAAGTTCTTGGGAATTCATACCAAAGCAGGAACAATGGATTCATTAAATAGTTCACTTTCACCTAATGCTTTCTGCATGCTTCACTCTTAAGCTATAAAGCAGCAAGAAACCACCTTTCCATAATGTTTGTGGTCAAGGGAGAGCTTTCCATTTGAAGTCAGAGGAAAAACCCTTCCATCTTGTGCAGGTTGTGAGCCAAAAAAGAAGTTTTACAAACTGAGGTTCTTCCTCCCACCCTGTTCAATAGCTTAGAAGTGTCTGATCAAGGAAAATTTAGAGATTTGAGGATTAAAATGAAAAAAAAAATTAAGGGACAGAGAAGGTTGAAGTTTCCAGAAATATGAAAATCACTTCATTCTTACTGGATATGTCCTAATAAATTTTAGAACTGGGCAAAAAGCCATATCCCTAGTCCTAGCCAGAAGCAAGTCTTGAGTCACAGAAAGTTTAGCACATGCTCAGTTCAGACCTGCTTATTTCTTAAAATGATTTCAATCTCTTAAAATTAATTAAATCAACTCATCCTGACCATTTTATCAGCACAAGGGTTTCTGCTTCTTTAAGACAAACCTCCCCCAGCTGTTTTTCTGACCTCAGTCTGTTGCCTGTTTCCCCAACACAAGGGGAAGATATTCCCCAAGGCAGAAGTAAGATCACAACTTAATCCCCTTTCCTGAGGAAGAATCTTCAGATCTTGAAAATATCCTTCCCCACCTCTATTTTAATTTTGCCTCATTAAAGATTAAAAGCTGAAGCTGCATACACCAGTCTGTTAAAATGGAAATTTCACACACACCAAAACAGACAAAAGCCAGGGAATTAAAATGAGTTTCCATAGGAACAACAACAGCCCTCCCACCTCTTCCACACACTCCAACACACACTTCATGGGTCTAAAGCTAAAGGCTCTTGGCCTTTCCATTTCATTATCTGGCAACTTTAAAACCCACTTGTAACATGCTCCTGTTACATTTACAGTCAAGGGAAGTATCTAATGCACATGAACTGGTTTCAAAGTTGGCACTTGTACCTACTGATGAACACAAAGACTCCAAGGGCAGGTATTGAGAACCAAGTGCTCAAGCATCCCTCAGCTCTGAGGAACACTGGCACACACTCCAGTGCCCACAGACAAGCTCAGTGGCACTGACTGGACACAGGGACACCTGTCCTTTGCAGACAGGGACTATTGCACTCCTTTCCAAAGACAGCCTGGATTTTATTTGGCTGTTGCATTTTGTGCTGGAGAGCAGATCAAGGGGATGTGATGTTTGTGAAGCTCAGCTATGATGACTAGTTCTGATTTCTATCCCCAGAGCTGAATATACACCAGAGGGATGAAGACCACACGCTCAGTCCTTGCAGCCTCTCAATTGCCAGTGTGCCATGTTCCCTGGCCAGAGCCCTCCTCAGCACACACCACCCCCAGCCTGGGTGCTGCCCAGCCTGGCACCACGGTCATTTCATCTCCCACTCTGCTTTAGCCTCATTTATGGCACTAGAACACCTGCCTTCTATAAAAAGAAGCTGCAGAAAGCCACGAGATTGTAAATATCAGATTTATGATTTGTTTGCAATCGTATTTAATATTAATAGTGTCTTGTTTTTACAAAGCAGTTGAAATAAAAAAAAAAAAGAAAAGGAATAGCAAGAACACCCCCCCCATCTGCTGTCCAGCATGTCTAGCATCAGTAATCCTCACTGGTTTGTTTACCATTTATGAGGAAAACATCATTCAAGCTGGCCTGTCACAGAGACTCCTCTGCAGCATCTGCCCTTTGGTGCAAATCCGTGGCATTGGTCAGATCACCTGTGTTTTTTCTGAAAGCCCCTCTGCCTAAATTCAAGGTGTCTGGCAATGATAATATCCTTCCTCCCTAAATTACCCTTCAGACAAAACACATCTGGTAACACATGTCTGAGGATGGCAAATATCCTCATTTTACAGAGGTAAACAGAGCATAGATAATGAAATTTGCCTCAGGTCAGTGTTTTGAATAACCAGAGAGCCCAGATCTCCCAATCCCAGGTGATCCACCTTGGCTGGAGACCTATGCTCCCCCTCTGCAGAAGAGTGAAAATCAACGGATGACACCAAAATTGCTTCTCTGTCCTCTCTGAGAGGATCAGGTATTTTTCTGCTGCAGGACCAGGCAACGTGTTACAATTTGGAAACCTGTTTTAAGGGAACCCCAGCACTGACCCAGCCCCAAAGGAGTCCCTGGGACAGGCAAACTGCAGGCAGTTAGACAGTGGGCAAGATCAAGCCTGCTAGTGCCATGGGACACTAGGGAGGTTAACCTCATCCTCCTGCTGATGGGCCCCTCCGGCCAGGTCTCCAGGAGCACGTTCCACCTCCTTCTCCAGACAGTGGGTTATAGCCTAGAAATAGAGGAGAAATCCACTGTGTTAACAGTCACCCTCCACAGCCCTTCACCAGCACACAAGGAGCACCAAAAGGGAATCCCACCGTTATTTACACATTGTTGATACCTACTCAGAGGCAGCATTGGAAGGAAAATGAAAGCAGAGTAAACATCCAGACTTGAGAGGGTTTATTTTTGTAGTGCTAACCGTCAATAAAAGCTGTTGCAAAACACTTGTGTTTGATCGATTTAGATTAAATTAAATTGAAATTAATTACCATTTGATTTCCCTAAGTCTGCACTAAAGCTGTAGTGCTGCTCTGCAAGATAAACGGAGCACTGACAACAGCTTTTACAGTAAACTCTTGAGAGTGTATCTGTTGTCCAAGAGCCCTAATGGTCAGGGACTTAAAATAATCTTCTATTCCAATTCTGCAAGGAATACTCTGAAGGTCAAAAGGTGAAGCCACTCACCATTACTGCAAGGTATTATTTAGAGAATTTCAAAAGGCAAGCATAGGCAGTCAGGCAAATGTACTTTAGCTAAACATCCTAATCTTAAAACTTCACTTCAGGACACACTCGGAGAGATACAACCTGGCAAACATCCTCAGTTTGTTCTACACAGAGCAAAGAGCCCAAATCCTAATAGCACTGTTTCCCAGGCAGGTTTCAAAGCAACCTGTTCCACTGAAACTCCCAGCATCACCTTCATCTCTGAAATTTGTTTTTCTCACAGTAGCCAAGTTTTGGTTTCCAGCTTAATTCAGCAGCTGAACAGTGCAGATGGTTCTTTCGCTCTGATCTACTTCATGAGAAGATCCCAGAGCTCTAATTCCATAACTGCTTACTTAAGCAAAGCTTTGCTTAGGATTAAACCAGGACAGGTAGGAGCTGGAAGGGTGCCTCAGCCCAGCTGCCCTGATCCTGCTTCTCAGCACAGCTATTACCCACACACTGCTCATCCCCCAGGGAGGTAAATACCCCATGTGAGAGCTGTCAAAGATATCTGACAGCATCAGATATCACACTGCCTGCCCTCCTATTAAACAACCTTACATAAATCAGCTTTCAAATTCTTTCAAATGTCAGGAAAAATAGTCAAAGCAGAAATTTCAGCACTCCACTATTATTGAGGTTTAATATGTTTAATCAAGAATCTGCAGTTTTGGGTTTTTTTTAATATATATTTAATCCAATGACTTAGCACTGCTCTCTAAGTGGGTTTCCCTTTCAGCCTGGTATGATTAATGCTGTCTACATGATCCACTCCACCATGGGAAATTGTAATTCAAATATACCCAAAGCAGCATTTGCAGGTAAGGCACAGGGTGTTGGATCAGGAGGAGAGAAAGGAGACTGCCTGCATGGCCAGTGCATGGCAATGAGCCCAATGTGGGCAATGTGAGGCCACAGAAAGCACTTCATCCATCACACTGATCTCAGCAGGGCACAGTGATTCTAGTGGGGAGACCTTCTGGTGCTTTGTGGGAGTTGATAAGAGTTTACACATCTGCAGGATTTACATATTCAATGGGTCATCATTGTGGTACCTGATAAATAAGGTTGTATTTTGCATAATGAAGTCTTTCATCTTCCTGAATCTACATAATACACCCACAAATCTACTTCCTTCCTTCATTTAACTAGTGCTAAATACAGACCAGGTATTAGATTATTGGACTTCTATAAAGATGAGGGAAGGATCCCAGAAATATTGTAAAAAACTGTAATTTTGAGTGACAAAAATCTCAGTCAACTATGGCAAAAGCATTCCCAAAGAAACTGGAACACTGCTCTCCTGGGGGAAAGCACCACAAAACCTTCCTGCCAGGTTTTGCACAAAGTACACAACAGATCAAGAGCACATTTTTCAGGCGAATTTCATTCCCTCACTGAAGAAGACAAGAAGTCAGTGCACTGACCATGTACACAGGTGGATAAATGCTCTGTTTCAAGCTCAGAATGTCTAAAGGGTTCCACACTCACCACCTCCTCGCAAAGGCTTTTTGTTTGGTTTAGACCTCGGGACTGCTGAGGTGGAGGCACCAGACTCTGCTTCTTGCTGCTCAGAAAAGCAAAAAGTTACTGCCTGTGAGTTTCAGCTAATTTGAACACAGAAACACGAGTGTGACCTGATTCCTGAGGTTGTTACCTGGTTCAGTTTCAGGTTTCCTTTGTAGCTCTTCCCCTCCTGCATGCTTTCCCACATCGCTATCTTCTGCCTTCGCTTCTCTTCTTCAAGCTACAGAAAAAAAATCCAGGATATACAAGATTTCAGAACTAACAGAACCCCCAGAAACAGCCTCAACAGACTCATCAAACCCCAAGGGATCCATTTTTATCTGATGCAGTATCTCTGAGCCTATGGAAACATTCACTTTTACACACTCCCACGTCTTCTCCTCCTCAGTATGTGCAGACTGTGCCTGCAGCTTCTTTTGGCCACTTGATGCTTTGAAACATTTTGAAATGAAATCAGAACCAAGTGGCAAGCTTAAATCCTGAGTCTATAAAAAGTACTAAGTAAAGTATATTGGATATGACAGTAATTTAATGCACAACATGGGGTTTTACAGAAGACAACCAGCTACATACTTATATCCCCATGTATATTATCCACAACTCTCACAGCTGTCTTTTAAAGGAATTTATCCACAAAAGCAAATAAATTAATGGTTAAGAATCACAGAATGCATTGGATTGGAAGGGACCTTAAAGCTCATCTCATTCCACCCCCTGCCATGGGCAGGGACACCTTCCACCAGGCCAGGTTGCTCCAAGCCCTGTCCAACCTGGCCTTGGACACTTCCAGGGATGGGGCAGCCACAGCTTCTCTGGGCACCCTCTGCCAGGGCCTGCCCACCCTCACAGGGAAGATTTTCTTTCTAACATCTAATCCAAACAGAAGAAGAGGTGGGATTAATGTGCTGATCTCACCCCCTTCTCTGCCCTGTCCCACAGAGCAATCTGCTATTCCTTGTTTCCTCAAGCTGTACTTCAAACCCTTAAATTGCAGCAATGCTGAGATACACTTCTAATACATCTGCCATTAAGAACACAGAAGACAGGTTTTCAGTGGCACTATTTATCTAAGTGCCAGTAAATCCCCTCCAGCCACTCACTGCACACACAACTAAGTCCCTGCAGGTAGAGATTTACCTTTGAAATAATGAAGATCAGGCCCACAGTGACCCTGGCACACAGTTAGTTGTAGAGAAGCAAGTTCATAGAGATGAATCACTTCAACACTCCAGAGACAATGAGTCTCCTATCTGTATCTAACATGGAACAATCCTTTCTTTAAAAGCAGCAAAGTATTTGATGACAAATTTATGAGTTAAAAGAAAGCAACACTCTCTGGTTACCTGTTTCTGTTTTTCTTTGTATCTTTCTGCTTGTACATTCAACTCCTCCTGCATCCTGAGGCGAGCTGCTGCCAAAGCTTCCTGCCTTCTTACCACCACATCAGGCTCTGGGAAATTGGGAAAGGGGTTGCAAAAGTAGATTCTAGATGACCTCCTCAAAGAATTGTAAAGGGGAAAGGCTCCCATCTTTCCCTGCAGCTGTTTTGCAGAAAATCACAGCTTAAGTTCAGTTTCCAGCTAATCTTTTACAGTGATTTATATGCTGATTTAAATTCCATGGTGTTTTCATGTTTTACAGGAGAATTTTTAATCAATAAGGACAATGATGTAACTAACCCATAAAAAAACCTAAACCTCACACTTTTGGGACATTTGCTTCTATTTCTGAAGAATCGGTTTGATACAAATGAATTCAGAAATATCCCCCAGGCTTCACAGGGATCCCATTTTTACCCAGAGAACTTCTCTGACGCAGCAGGATGAGGCAGCCAGCCCACATTCACTCCTACTCCTCCTGGCAATGGGTCTTGCTTGTGCCAGTGCTGCAGGGGCTTCCACAGGCTCCATCAGCAGAGAAATCACTTACAAACATGACACATCCTTCCAGAGACACCTGGAGGTCTCGGAAAATCTACACTGAGTCACCACTTATCTTCATGACTGGCCTTTGGGGGAACTCAAAGGAAAATGACACCCCAAAAAAGGCAAGTATTGCTCTCCTTTCTTGCAGCAGCTGAAGCACCTCCACATTTGTCTCCCTCCCTCTATGTTTGCTGCCATCCAGCGATGACTGTGTAAAACAAACGAGTTCTTTCAGTCATTCCATTTTACTTGGCAATTAAGTCACAACTTAATTAGCGTGACAACAGGAGAAGGGCACGCAGGGGAGGTCTGCTGGGGCCCCACGTCCTGCCGTGCCAACGTGCCCTAAGCAGGAGTGCCAACCACTCATGGACTTGGCAGATCCACGGGCACAGACTGTTCTTTACAGCAGGATCCTCACTGTGCCAGACCTACAACCTGTGCCCCAGCCACAGAGATAACACAGAGCAGAGGCTGCTACACCCTGAATGTACACAGTGCTGCCAGAGCAGGAACTGGGAGGGAATAATCTCAAGGAGAAATAACGAACGTTAATAAACAATTATTGTTAATAGAAATATTTTCCCTCGTATTTAGATTTGGATGTTTTGGTTTTGCTTGACGAGTCAGAAGGCTGTTTGATAACTGACCCCAATTGCTTTCAGCCACCATTCCCGCAGCTCCAAAGAGCAGCTGCTCCCCTGCTCTGCCATGCCCTGCTCCTTCACTCCCAAATGGGTCACGGCGGGACACGGCCCTTCCTTCAGAACCCTTTAAAACCTCTCGGTCCAACTTCTCCCAGCACTGCGGGCTGACACTGTCATCCAGAGCATCGCTGCCCACGAGCACCCCCCAAACCGGACCTCTTCCGTGGTGTTACTAACTTGGGACCCGCGTGTGGGGCTCGGACACCCCCTGGGGAGCCAGGAGGGGACGAACACCGCCCCGGGGAGTGAGCAGGGCTGGACTGACTCACCCTCCGCCGCTGCAGCCGCTCCGGGGCCGCTCGGCCGCGCCGCCAAGCTGCGGGACACCTTCTGCACGAGGAGATAGACGGCGACGGCGGCCAGAAGGATGTACCAGCCATAGCCGGACAGCAGCGAGCCCACTGTGGGGGGACAGGCCGCGGGTGAGCGCGGGCCGCGCGGCATCGGGCCCATCGAGCCCACCCGGCCCTGCCCTCGGCCCCGCCGCCCTGACCACCGGCCCCTCACCCGTGTGCTGCAGCACCTCCANGCCCATCACCGCCCTCTGAGCCAATCACCGCCCTGTCCGTCACTGCCTCCCCCTCAGCCAATCACCGCCCCGTCCGTCACCAACTCACGGCCGCCACCGCCCCCTGAGCCAATCACTGCCCCGAGCCAATCACTGCCCCGTCCGTCACCGCCCCTTGTGGCAGCGCGCCAACGAGTGACGCGTCGGCCGCCCTAGCCAATGAGAGCAGAGAGGCGGCCACGAGACAGCCAATCATGACGCGCAGAGGGCCCCCAGCCCCGCCCCGCCCCCCCCGAACGGGCCGCGGCACCGCGGGAGAAAAATAGACCGCTCGTTTATTGAACAGCGAAACGCGCAGGGACAGGGGGCGATGAGCCCCGGCCGGGGCAGGGAAGGGCTAGACCGCGGGACAGACCCGGCTATGACCCGTTGGGCACTGTGTCCTCTTCCATTTCTTCTTCTCCATCCTCCGAAGGGCCTGAAAGGACAGGACAGTTTCAGGACAGCTGCTGCAAGATCAGTGTTCTCCTCCTACCAAGAGGAGGAGTAATAGTGGGAGTTCTTAAAAACACGACAGAAAGGAAAAATCGAAATGCCTCTGACACACAGCAAAGAGGTGAGTGGCCACCCTGCCATGGGCTGTGTGCCCGTGGAGAACTCACAGGGAGTCACTGCTGTGACACATGCCACACCCACGGCATGAACACTCAGCACAAGGCCAGCTACAGTTGTAATTAATCCTCTTCTTTTTTTTCTTTTAAGGAATTGGGATGAACTTTGGAGTTACTCAATACAGCAAAGCACCTTGATTAGCACTTTGCTCTGGAGGGAGTGCAGTAACAGCCCTGAGCTGCACTCAGGGCCTGGCAGATCCCACACCAATTTCGGAGTGAAGGGATGTGCTCCACAGTCCTTCTGATGACAGTTACACTCCTCTACAATGAGCTTTACTAATCCCAAAGTGACCCTTCTTAGTACTTCCCTACTGAGATCACATCAAACATCAGAAAGGTGGATTCTGTTTGGGACACAAGAGGAACAGAGATGAAGTGACCTGATTTTCGCTCCCTGCCAGGAATCTGCCCAGCCTGCAGCAAACCCTTCAGTCGCTCCACCTCAGCCAGAGTTGTGGCATTTGCTATGGCAGTCTGAAAAGAGAGGGAGAAGAACACAGTTGAACCCTCACACACAGCACCTCAGTCTGCTCAGAAGTAACACAACCATCAGACCAAGTGGCACTAAGCTCCTGTGAAAGTTCTACTAAATCCCAGTTCTAGAAAATGTTGCAAACGACAAAGTACAATCATACCTCTCTCATTAAACAAACTGCTCTATCCTGGGAGAACTCTAAGCTCAGACTTTCATTTAAGTTCTCAATAGGGAGATATGTCAAGAGAAAAATTACAGAAAGAGAACCTAAGCCAAAGTCAGGACACACTGATCCATTTGCCTGAACAGGACAAAGGAAGCACTTGTTCAGTTTGGATCCATGACAGCTTCTCTGCTCCATGTTTCTCCTGACACACTTACCTTAATTGCTTCCACATCCCCTGGGGAAGGCCCAGCTTTCTTTTTGTCAGTTGGCAGACCAGCCCCTGGATTGAAGCTTCAAAGGAAAAATAAAGACCAGTTAGACTTTTTGAAGAACTGGTGCTCCTCTAACTTGAAATGTTTCCAAACGAGGTTTGGAAGCATTTCATTCAATCAAGTGTAGTATCTTATCTTTGTTAACAAACTGATACAGTGAAGAATTGCCTCCTTCAGAAACACCAGCAACTTGTCCTGCTGTCCCGTTCTCCCCTCCCCCCCCATTTCATCTGCTCTTAAAGAGAGGCAGAACTTTATTAATTAGGCAGTTGACAAAAGCTCTTCGATTTGGATGTTGTTGAACACTCAGGTGAGTCTGTTGCCATTACAAAAGCAGGGTGGACAAATAAAGAGTAACTGAAACTGGGTCCCCTGTTCTCATGTGTCTAATATGATAATCCTACAGAATGTATTAAAGCCTACACTAGACAGGATGTCATCCTAACACTTGAAAGAAAAATGTTATCTGCTGCTGGTGCTTTAAGGAAAAAAACAGAAAAATCTGTGTATGTGGAAAATGGAAAGAGCTGGAAAGGAATTGCTGAAGGCCTGACCCAGCACCAGAGTGCTGCAGCCTCTCTTGCAGTTATAGAAAGCTTTTCCTCATGTTTATTGAAATACTTAGTTCAATCACCTGCTTGTTCTAAAACTATCACAGACCTGAATCCCTTTCCACTCAGAGACAGTAACTGGATCCATCTTTCACAGCTTTAAATGCTACCTAAGTTCAAGACCTTTTTTTTTATTTAACTGTGTATTTGGAAATGCTGTTGCCAGACATGATCTGAATTCTTATTTCCAAATAGGTTCATCAAAGACTAAACAAAACATAATATGTACCAATTACGAATTAAACCAAATAAAATGCACTTGTAATAGCTTAAGTAAAGATTTTCATCTGCATTTCTCCTCCCAACTACAGCAGATTTTACAGTTTATATTCCTGGGCAAAAGAAAAAAATTCAGTTACTAGTCATCTAGGAAAAAACCTCACAAAATAAACAATGGCCACCTCTCTACTGTTAAATACCTAAAGGCAAAATAAAATTTAGGTTTCCTGTTTGTTGACTTCAATGAATCCACCCTGACCAAAGATCTCTTTCCAAACTACTCCTGAGAGGTATTCACCACCATCCAAAAATCAGGGTGCTTGGACAAGGCACTTCTTGGCTCCCACAGCTTTTCAGGCATCCTGCCAGCAGCTGCTGGTCCAGTTCTCTGCACACAGAGGGAGTGGTGTTTCTGAAGGAGGTTGCCAGTGGAAATTTGTGTATTTCATCTTACGTTTTTGCTCTCCTGGCAATATCCTTTGCAAGCTGTGCACCCCGTTTGCCCTTGAACATTTTCTCTGCCTCCTGTCGCTCCTACAGCGATACCACACACACAGAGTTAGGGTGAGAACATCACAG
The DNA here is from genome assembly GCA_013399695.1 of Formicarius rufipectus. NCBI lineage: Eukaryota > Metazoa > Chordata > Aves > Passeriformes > Formicariidae > Formicarius > Formicarius rufipectus. Next base: position 320,632 of record VXAU01005630.1, read on the forward strand.
TCTGCAAAGCTTCTGCCTTGGCCAAGAAAAGACACTGGGGCTCATCTTGATCAGTGAAATTGGTTACGTGGGGACCAGATGGAAGAACAAGCAGATAAAACAATGGCCAAACACTCAAAGATGTATCAGCCTCTTAGAACTAAGAGTTCTTTCCCACACTCATTGTCACCAAGAGCTGAGGGCTCTGCTGTGATTGCTCATCTCTTTCTCTAGAGGTCTGTCTTCTACCAACCTCAGAGGGACAGAAAAATGTAACACTGAACAAAGACAGTAAAACTTAATTAAACTTATTATCCTTAACTGGATGAAAGCAGGAAAGAAAACAGTGAGTGTGTTTTAGAGCCACTTACAGAGTTTTAATAAAATTTACAACTACGGCAAAAAGCTTTCTGTTAGTGAGGAGTTTTCAAGAATGCAAAGATAAAGGTGCTAAATCAAAAGAAAGCAGACTTACTTTGAGTTTCACTTTTTGAAAATCCAGCACTCTGACCTGTGGAACTTTATGGATTAGGTACAATCTGTAATGCTTCTTATTTGTTACAGGATTCCTTAACACACTGGAAAGTAAATCAAGGTTGTAAGGAAGTTCTTAATATATTTTAAAATACATTTGTGTTTAAATGCATTAATACATTTGAAATACATTCATGTTTTTCTGTAACAGACCACAAATAACACAACTAAACAAGCTTAGTAACAGTTGTTTGATATCATGGAAACTACAGTAAAAACCTGCACTTCATCAATAAGTAGATTTCACTGCAAAAGGACATAGAGAACAACTTCAAAATAATAATAAAATAAAAGCCAAACAAATAACTGAGCCATCACATTTCCTACCTGGACACTGATCAACTGAAAAAATCACAGGACTAACCACTTCTCATCCCTCACATCAAATGTAAGGTTACAGAAAAGTTTTTGCTTACACATACTTTCAAGTATTTTGGAACAACAGTTTAAACCTTTTGGTCTAAGGTTTTCAAAGGTCAAGTTTACTGCAGCACTTGCTGGTTTATAGAGATGTTACATCTCACTGGTGCAGCAGTGATATAAAGCCTCAGACATTAAATGCCACATTTAGTACGTGCAGTGGAAAAGTTATTAATTTAATTTTTAGGCATAATGGATCTGTCACAGCTCATAAAAAGCAGAACATTCCAGATCAAGCAAAGAGCCAGGCCAGCAGCAGAGTTCAAACACCAGAGTAGCTTTTCTTCTTAGGATTACATACCTCAGGTAAGTCAGTGATTTAATAGTTGATAACGGATCCAGCTCACCCTGGACAATGAGAGCACAGCAAGGAATTTTAAGTCCATTCAGTGAAAAAACTCATCTCTATTTTAGAGATTAATTAGAATTACTGCAATTATTTTTACAGGAAACCCACTAAGCTCTGTGCCTGCTGTTGTACTGCAGGCTGCAGATCATGTTCATTACAGCATGCACACCATTAACTACCAAACCCTTATGACAAGAAGAACCAATTATTCCCAAAAGCAGATAGCACTATTCCTAGGAAAATGGTTAACCAGAAAGATGGAAAAAACAAACTGAAGCTTGTTGAGCTTTCCCCTGCAGCAGCTTACCAGTTCAGCAATGTTGTTGTTGGTAAGAATGAGCTCTGTGAGGCTGGGCAGAGCCTGCTCCAGGTTCTCCCCAATCCGACTAAAAAACAACAGAAACCAAAGGTTTAATTTAGGCCAGGAATGAGCAAAGGAGAAAAGACCCACAGAGGATCTCTCTGTGAGCCAAGCCAGCCTGACACTGGCATTAGTTGGGATGAGCAGCCACTACAACTCTTTTTCTAACAAAGCTGGCAATAACTACCAATGCACAGTATGACATTTGAATTAATTCCCTTGCAGGTATCCCTGTTTTCTTCTCTTTATGAGGATAATTATTAAAATTTAAAGTTCTGGCCAAATTTCAAACTCAGCATCTTACTGTCTTGGCTGAAAAACAAGGACTGACTGTTGCACTGGAAGAGAAAGAAAAATCAAAGAGGGCCTATATAACATTCAGTGCTGCCTTTATGTCCATAAAACAAACACTTTGCACCTATCCAGCACTGACAGCCAGACACACTTCTCTCCCCAGAGCATCTTCCTCTGCCCCAGGGTCCCATTTTCCCCCAACACAGCCTCTTACCAGATCCTGTTGTTGTTCATGAGCAGAGTTTTCAGCCTCCTCAGCAGGGGGAACCCGTCCAGCTTACGGATCTCATTGTCAGAGAAATCAATGGCATCAAACTGGTCCAAGGTGGCACCCAAGTTCTCAATCACAGGGATTTTATAGCCTGGGGAGGGAGTGCAAGGCCGGGATCAGACGGTGCCCAGGGCAGGGCAGGAGGGTGCATGTCTGAATGGACCGAGGATGCCGGTAAATCTCGGCTAAAACACCTCCAAATCCCACCAGAGACCCCTCCCCAAATCCCACCACAGAACCCTCCAGATCCCATCACACACCCCCCCCAAAATCCCTCTCCAAATCCCATCACAGACCCCCCCAAATCCCACCAC
>VXAU01005630.1:324410-352202 GCA_013399695.1 Formicarius rufipectus
CTCTGTGTGAAAGCACGTAGTCAGGGCTTTGGTAACATCTGCATTTGTTTAAAAGCAGTCAGAGAACAAGAGCAAGAGGGAGCTGTCACAAGAAAAACCCAAGAATCAGCAGCGCCGCTGTACGTGACTCAGGCATCACGCGGTGGGGAACACAACAGAGCCCTGAGTCGTTCCAGACAGTTGTTAAAAAGGGGAGTCTTTTCAGCCTCCTGGAAAGCAGGTCCTGCCTCTGATGAGGTCAAATAAAACACGGCCCTTTCTCCCTCAGCACAATGCAGCTGTTTGCCTCAGCCCTCCAGCCGGGGCAGGGCTGGAATTGTGAGCAGACGGATCCCGGGGCTCAGCTCAGGTGCTGCCCACGAGCTCCTGCCAGTCCTTCCCTTGCAAGGGAAAGTCAAAGCAATGCTTCTGAAGATGTGTGTTCCCCACCTGCCAGCCACACAAAGGCAGCTGGCCCTGGATGCAGCCTCACAGCCAAAGAGGGAATGAGGAGCCAGGCTGCACTGGGATTTTCCAGAAAACAGCTTCTCTAGATTTAGCTTTGGTGCCAGGAGACAATGGAGCAATGAGCTTTAATAAATTGCCTAAATATGCATTTATCTTGAAGACACAGCCACTTTGATGCTCTGAGCACAGAGTCAGATTTAAATGGCTCCAAGCAAGTATTGCAACAGCTTGGAGAAATAATCTGAATTTTATTACTCTGTAAGAATGATTTCTGAGGGAAAGGCTGGCAGCTGATGTTGTTGCATGAACTTGATGTGTAGAGTTTGTTTCTCTTTGCCTGGTAGGCTGGAAGGCAGCAGAAAGCAGGATAAATCTGACACTGCTGGGGACTGGTCATCTTAAATTGCATTACTTTTCCCAGTGTGTACTTTAAATAATGTTGAGGATGTAAAAGTAAACATTTTCCTCCTTTTTTTTAGCATCTCAGTACATCTCTATATACCAGGAAGCAGTATTTAGAGGCAGGCTGTTGTGAGCCAGAGAACTGAAAGGCAGACACGGTCCTCCTGATCCACAGCTCCTGTTTTTTGACTGAGTAACACAGCACAGAAATGAAGTTTGGCGCTTTGAAACCGCAGAGGCAGAAAACAGGAGCATTCCACCCCAGCCCTGACCTCTGGTTTGGCCCAAGACGGAAAGGGGAATCCTCAAGCGAGAGAAAGAATCACTGTATGTGATTAATTCACATTTATTCATCTGATAAATGTGAAGACCCACAAGATGCAGGAGCCAACAGCAGCACAACTCTGAGAAAGGATCTTCCCTTGTGGGAGGGCTCCATTCTATTTTTTTTTTTCACACTTAAAATCTGAGTTCCAGATATCCAGACACTACCCTGGGCACTTGGCCCAAGGTTAAACATTGCAAAACCAAACACGACAAACAAAAGGCTCCACAGCTCCCTTCATTCCCCAAAACACCAGTGGCTCCTCTCCTTCCTCAGGCAGCCAACAAGGAACAATTACTCTGCTGCTGAGAACTGCAGTGGGGAACTGGGGGGCTCAGGAGGTTCCTGGTGTGAGTGGGAAAAGGGAGCAAAGCCCTCCTGCCATCTCATCCAGGAGAGAAAACACCCAGCAGTGTCCAAGCACAGCCCCAAACCTCAGCCAGATGGCTCTGGGGAGCACCAGAAACGCCAACCCAGCCTGGCAGGGGGCAGGTAAAGGTGAGAAAGACCTTTTATGAGAACAAGAGTGAGGTTTCAGCAGATGCAGCTCATCTGTTCCTGAGTGTTCCTCCCACGGGTGCTTTGTCCTGCAACAGGAAGAGGTGCCGTGCATCCGGCTGGGAGGGCAGCTGCATGAAATTTGGAAAAAGCACAGATTCATTTGTCAGGGGAGATCAATAGTTTATTAACTTAAAAGGTCAGTTCACCAAAGCTCCATCTTTCCTCGGGTTTAGTCCAGGCAGGTGAGCACCAGTGGTGGTGTGGCTTTCCCCCTCTTCACCTGGCTCAGGTGAGCTCCAAGTGGGAGAGCCCAGGCAGGGTGTGTGTCCTTGCAGCCAAAACCAAGCAGGGATTATCCCAGCTCCGTGAGGGACTGGTGACAATTCATACGGAGAATTTAACCCATTACAACTATTAATGAGGAAAATCAGAACATGCAGTGTGGGAAAGAGCGTTTACATACGTCTGGTGCAAAGAGTGGCTTTGCAGGGTCAGAGAGGAGAAAAGGAGAAGGAATAAGACACAAAGAGATACCCCACTCCCATATAAAAAATAGTCCACAGAGAAAAAACAAGGACTGTATAAGTTATTTTTTAAAAATCTGTAAAACAACATAGCCAAGGATATTTTAAACACAATTATATAAACACCACATGACTATTAGGAGAGAGCATGAAAAGGTTTGTTTCAGGGAAGGGTTTTGCAGAATTAACTTTCCTGTCTGGACCCCTGGAATGTCTTATTTGGGAAACAGATGCCCAAGAAAAATCACTGCTGTGAGCAGGAGGATTTCATGAGAGAGAGTGGCACACCCAGCAAAACAGGGGAAGATTCATGATACAAAATGCCAGAAGAGATTAATCGGGACAGCATCTCGTTTAGAAGAAGAATCTAACTCATTCCAGAACAGAATTAATCAGCAACTTACTCACAATTCCAGGAGGGACATTTCCTGGTAAGGCTGGTCCGTGTGGACAACCCTCCCCTCCCCAAATCCCTAAGACTCCCTGTAGGCACACGGGTTTTGCCTGCGGGGCTGACACACCTGCAGAGCCACGTGGGTCAGCTTTGGTCCTCCAATCTCCAGTTATCACCCTGGCCAGAGACAAACAGCGACCGACCGAATCCGAACAGGAACGCCGGAGCGAGCTGGAGAGCACCGCTCCGGGACCGCCTGGTTCATCGTTTTACCTATGTACAGAGCCCTTGGCAATGCAGCCTTCTATCAGCTCCCACCTGGCACACAAGGGTGCCAAAATCTGAGCCAGAGACAGCTCTGTCCTCGCAGATGTGGAGTCCTGTGTCCCTGGCGGCCGAGGGCTCCCGCCGGCCGCTCGGAGCAGGTGAGTCAGTGGGATTTCTGCGAAGAACCAAGCGTGTGTACATGGATTGTGCATCAGTCCCTGCTCACCAGGAGTGTTTGAGAGTATTAATATCACCACTCGTCTGCTGCTCCCAGGACTTGATCATTCAAGGTACCATCCAATCTCTGCTTAACATATTGCTACAGGAACGCGCTGACAGTGATATTAAAGCTATCAAACTCACGAACGATCGCTTGACAGCACCATGTAAACTCTCCCAAAGCTGAAAAAATAAACTTTTTGTCCTAAACATTTGGCAAAACTGGGCTGGCAGTCGGTGGAAGTCCTGGGTGGACGCAGCCGCTGAACTTTACCCGGCCATAAGACACGTCTGACAGCAGAACTGCACAAACAGCTTCTTCTCACAGAGCTTGTTTGATTTCACCATCTCACAGAAAGTCTTGTCAGCTGGGAGGCCGAGGGGAGGAACAAGAGAAAATGAGAGCAGATTAACATTTTAAACAAACAAACACTGCACGTAACAGGCGGTGCAATTCATTCCAGTGTTTCGGGAGAGAGAATTGAAAAGGAGTCACTTTTGAAGGGCATCCTTCACATGGTTTTAATGAAGGAATAAAGGAACTTTTGCAGAGTGGGAGAATTAGCCCCAAGACTATAACAAAATACAAACGCTTGGATGTGTCTGAGCAACAGGCAGATATCCAGCAGCAATGCCAGGTGAGTCACCTGCCCACCCCAGCTGGAGCCCAGCCCGCTGCAGCTGTGCCCCAGCAAGCCCAGGAGCTCCAGCACTTTTGGCTTCATATGGTGAAGGGAATCCCCCAAACCTCTCATTTCTGTTACTGGGGAAGCACTGTGGTGCCAGCAGTTCTGCCACTCACCATTGGTACAGGTTTCATTTGTTACACAGGAGCCACCGAGGAGGCTGAAACCTTCCTTACACCGGACGCAGTTTCCACTGGAGCCCTCGCAGGCTGAGCAGTGGTCATCACACCTGGGGACAGACACCCTGCTGTGGTCTGAACTGGCACCAGCACTCCAATCTGGGCACCCAAAATGGGCTGTCAGCCAGAAAAATCTGTCTGCCAGCACTGTGACACCCAGGACAAACCAGAGGATAAGGAAAACGGCAAATCTGAAGCTTGAAAAGTTACTGAAGCCCCGGGAAAATGGGCTCAGGGTGCCAGTTCAATGCCCAGTGACATCTCAAAAGCTCTCGCCTGATGGGAAGATCCAGTGGGACATGCACCTCCCCTCCCAGCAATCCCAGTTAGAAAAAGGACTGCAAGGGGAACCTGTGCTGCTCTCACCCTTTTGCTGAGGAAGAAGAGCCCAGCAGCTGTGTCTCCTGCCTGGGGACAGTGGCTTGTGGAGACTTCACCTGAAATCCCTGGGAAGGGATGCTGCTCCCTTGTTTCCTCCCTGCTGAAGAGCCAGCACAGGCGAGAAAAAACCCAGGCAGGGAGGGACTGTGTTGTGTGTTCCCCAGCCACCTTTAATCCCTCCCTTTCGTGTTTGCTCTAATGAGGCTGAACCCACTCCCACTCCCCACCTGAAGTGCAGATGCCGCAGAGTGGGAGCAAATTGCTGCCTCCCGGCATCTCCCGCACACAGACCCTGCACCGGGCCAACGAGTGGGGAGCGCTCCTCCAACATGGCCACAGGGTGAACAGAGCAGGTTTAATTGAAAGCTCGAGTATTTACCCAAACATAACCGTTCCTCCCACACCTCCTCCAGGGAGCCCGGGGCCTGGGCTGAGCCCCTTCCACACCATAGCCCCAAGACAGCTTGGCTGGCTCCGGCGGGGGAGCTCTTAAATCCACAGGACAGGGGTGTGTGAGGTCCAGCCCCACGGCTGCCCTGGCTCCCTCATCCCTATTTTAATCTTCCTAGTAAACAGCTCCAGCTGTGAGCTGTTTCTGGCACTATTTTATCGCTGCTGCTGGTCCTCGCCCCCCAGCATCAGTCCCAGCTCTGCTCTGGGGTGGTTCCAATACCTCTTGCAGACTTTGTTGGGCAGCCCGTGGCTGTCAGCGGGGTAAAAACCTTCACGGCAGGTGGGGACGCAGTGCCAGTGGAGTGCAGGGCCCTCGGGGGTGCAGGGGGTGCAGTCCTCCTCTCCCAGCCCTGTGGGGACAGGCAAGAGGGCAAACAGCACATGGGTGATTTGGAGATGGGGGACACCAGCTTGGCTCTGCCTTGCTCCTGAACAAGATGATTGTTGTGCCACCAGGGTCCAGCACATCTGCTTGGCTCATAGCTCAAAAAGCTCAGCTTCCATCCCAAAAACTCCAGCTCCCACCTTGCAGGACCCAGTGTCTGTGCCTCTGTAGAGCCAAGAACCAGCCACCAGGGCTTGGGTGGGGAACAGCACAGCAAAAATCCCCTCTGGGCCATCACCCACCACTCCCAACTGAGAACTGGTTGGGGCTTCCCACACTGTGCAGCGTGGAAAAGGAGGTGTTAAACTGGGCTGGAGAATTGCTGGAGGAGGGAAAGGCTCAGAAGAGGAGCTGGGAAAGCAGAGGGCCCCACTCTGATGCTGGCGTGTTGTGGCTGGACAGCAAAGCTTGGTGATGGAAGTGGTGTCATTATAGGCCTTCCAAGCATGAGGCTTGAGAAATGGTTATGCAGGAAAAGGAGACGAGAAAAGGCTGGAAAAATAATTGTGGTGGAGTACATTTACACTGACTGGAATAAGAATTAGAAGGGAAGTAATTTTCTTAAGGGATTAAGAGCCCATTCCCTTCCACGCCTGCCAACAAGATCAATAAATATTTTGGATTTAGTCTAAGGAAATTGCCCATGTATGATAGAAGAGGTTCACACCACTGAACATGAATTGTCTAGAGATCATATTATCATCAGATCTATGATGATTTCGAGGGCAGACGCAAACATTAACAATGGAAAATAATTGGACTCGCAAGAAGCAAGAAACGCAGGATTTAAAGGGAACGGCGAGCGATTTTGGGCAGCCAGGAGACACCAGCAGTGACCAGCCCGGCACTGAGGGGGGGCTGGGATAACACACCTCAGCTTCCTGACATTTTTATCCACTGCAAACCCATCTTCCATCACTGCGAGAGGGTTTTACAGCCTCCCCCGCAACCTTATTAAACTCAAGCACCTGGCTTCGGGGAGATCGGCAAATAAAAAACGGCTCTCATAAAAATGTAAAAACTCCCTAAAAACCTTTCCAGAATGAACATACACCTCACAGGATGTGCTGGAGAGTTGGGATTGCTTCCCCACCGGCACACGCTGTGCCTTGGCTCGGCGGTGGGGAGGGTGGGCATTGGGTCCTGATGCACAAGGGGTTTGGGGCTTGGCATGGGGATGCTGTGGGGTGAAGGATGTACCTGTGCTGGCGGGGCAGGTCTCACAGCGCCGTGGCTCCCGGCTGAGGTACATGGCAGGTTGGCACTCTGGCACGCAGCTCTCTCCTGCCAGGCTGCCAGGAAAGCAGAGAGGACATTTGCACCCACAGCTATGGGCTCTGGGGGCTCAACACAGCCTGTACCCAACACAGCCCACCCCCCCGGTGCCCTACAGTATCCTCAGCCTGCAGCACGTCAGCAAGTCACACAGCGCTTCAGGAGAAATGAAAGTCCTGCCTGGACCAAAGGGACTGCTGCAGGTTCCTTAATTAACTATCCAGGAGGAAATAAAATTACTTTTTTCCCATGGGCAACCAGCCAGGCTCTCCCAAAGACCTTTTGCACCACTGAGGCTCCCTGGAATCAAAGGAAATTGGTTCAGCACCGTGGCTGGGCCGGTGCTGCTTCACCATGGCAGGGATGATTTGAAGTCCTGGCTTAAAAGGATATTGGACAATAAAAAACAAGTGCCGAGTGGATTATGTCTGACAAGTGCCTCCACTTGTGCTTTTCCAAGGGAGTGGATAATCTTTTGGCAGTGGGAATTTCTTTGTCTGAGCGAGCCCCACTGCTACACCATGGCTCTGACTCACAAGGCCTGAACACTGCAAACTGCTATGGGATCATACTTACACGTGCAGTTGGGGATGAAAAACAGCCTCTCCCTGGTGCTGACATGGGCTCTGCATCCCACAGGTGCTGTGGGAGCAGCAACAAAGGTGCCCAGTGCACTGCTGGAAAAGCACTGTTCTATACTAGCCCCACTCAACAGGTACATTGGACACAATTTTCAGCACGGATGAATCTGAGGGAAGGGTTTCTACACTGGCAGGGAGCATTCTCAGCCTGCCGGCACAGCTCAGCGTGGTGCCAGCCCCACACAGCACTTACCCACCACCCTGGCAAGAGCTGGAGAAAAGGAAATTAAATTTAAATAATGGTTTTCAGCTAAGAAAGGGGCACTAATCACCACCTAGTACCATGGAGGCAGGATCTCAAGTCTTTAACTGAGTCTCTAATTTCCCATCGGAAATCCCAAATTTAAACCAATGCTGCAGGTATAAACTCATCCCGTGCTGGTGTTTTACCTGAATCCCTCTTTGCATGCAGTACATTTGTCTGCTTCGCCAACACATTTTTTACAGCTTTGATGACATTTCAGACAGCGTTTCTGACCTTTCAAAAAACAAAGCAACGCAGGGAGAATAAAATCTGGACAGTGATTTGCAGGCAGCAGTCAGAGTTGTAAAGCCCCACTGCACCCCAGCAGCAGCTCCCCAGGGTGGAGAGGCACATCCACCCCGATGGATCCCTGCTATCGCAGGTGACCTTATCTGTCACTGCTTGCTAAGAGGAAATATGCTTTACAAGCAATTAGGTTCGTTAATTACAGTCCTGTAATTACGAGCTGAGTCGAGCACCCCTGCTTTGCACCACCCTCCTCCCTCCCCTGTGCAAAGTGTGTCAAGGGGGAAATTCAAAGCCAATACTCAAGAACCAAGAGGTGCTCTCCACCCATGGCACTTAAAATAGAAGCAACCCCTGCCCATCCTTCATGCTGAAACTTGCAAGGGATAAACATCCTTACGTTCCTCGGCGTAGAACCCGCTTGGACACAGCACCACGCAGGTGTTCAGCTCCTGGTGGTGGTAGAGGTTCCTCTTGCATGCCGTGCACTGGGTCGGGCCCCTCCCGAGGCAGCGCTCGCAGCCCCGGTAGCACCGGCGGCACCTCCGGGCGCCCTTGTCACCGAAAAACCCCGCGGGGCAGGAGCTCACACACATCCTGGGGGAGAAACACAGAGCACCCACCGGGCTGTGGTGCCAACAGCCTGTGCCCTCCTGCCTCGGGCACCTGCTGCTGATCCCTCCTTGCCTGTGGCATTCCACCCACCAAGGTGGAAATTTGGGCTCCTTTACTGCTTATTCTTGAGATTGAGGGTGTCTTGAAAGTCATGGCTCTGTAATGCAGAGCCAGGGATCCTCCTGTACCAGCCGCTGGTAAACTCTCCCTGTGCCAACCCAAGAGACTGAGTGGAAACCCCCATTCCAGAAGTGATTTGTCACCTCAGTTTGCTGTTCCATAGGTTAGGGTTGACTGCTTCACCCCCTGGCATGACTACATGGTCAAGGTCCTCCAGGGCTCTCCACCTTTGTGTCCCCCGCCCCACCGTACCCTAATCCAAGGCAGGGATCCCCATGCCTCCCCCTCCATCCATTTTATCTCTCATATGCTTCTTTCTCTGTGCAAACATCTATCACCCACACTGAGGTGGAGACCTGGGGAAAGATGTTGCTGCTGCTGCTGCCTGGGGACCCCACGGGGACACCCCACCACCCCTCACCTCCCAGTTTTCACGCTGCCCAGGCTGTAGTGGATGCAGTTCAAGCACTGGTCGGCGTTGGGGCCATCACAGCCCTGGTCACCACACTCGGGGTGGCACGGACCTGGGTGGGGAGAGACTGGTTCAGAGTGGGGAGAAAGTGAGCATTTCCCAGACCCCATGACCAGGATGCCCTGAGCACACCCTCCCTGGATTAACAGACATTGGGAAGGGGCTAGGCACCCTCCACCTATCTTACCCTCTGTCTATTATATTACATTATAAATTTTAGCCTGTGGAGCTGCTTGGCTCTGAGTGTTCATCTCTCCTGCAGCTCCTCCTTCCCAGAATGAATCCCACCCAGCCACCCTATGGCTGAACACTGATGCAGGAGCAGCTTTGGAGGAGGGACCTGCTCCTCGGGGACCAGCAGGGACACCCTCCCCTGCCCACGGTGTAGGAGGGAAAGCGGGCAGAGCTTTTTTTACCCCTCAGACAGCCACACCACCAATTTGTGGCAGGAGTGCTGGGATGGGGCATTTTTCTACCTTCTAATTTCCCCATCCTGCTGCCCTGCGCTGGCCACAGGCACTGCTCCTCCCAGCCCGCCCCAGCCCCAGGCAGGATCAGGCCTCGTGGCTCCCCTAGTTTATTGGGGTTTGCATTGCCCCAGGTACTTTTAGTGGGGTCAAAGCAGCAGCTCAGCCAGTGCTCACCTGCATACTCCTCCTCCTCCTCCGCCACCTCCACCTGGCTCTGCAGGAAGGCGGCTCTCGATGGCTCCATCTCGGAGGTTGGCACTTCCAGTGACCTCCCACGGGACGAGGGCCCACCCAGTGCAGTGTAGGGATGCTCAGCTGTCCCGTAGAAGATTAGGCTCCACTCCTTCAGCTTCCCTGTGGGACAGGCACAGTGTCACCCATCCCGCTGCTCCCTGTCTCGCTCCTCCCTGGGGAACCCAGTTTTGGGGGAAGCAGGAGGAGCATGGACTGGATCATCAGGGCATTACCACTGGCACAGCAATGCAGAAGCAGCAAACAGTGACCACCCAGAAATGTTCCTGAGCCCCTGAGCATCCAGCCCACACAAATGCAGCCATCTAAGGCACCTACAAGGGATTTTTAATTCTATGAATCATCTGATGAACTGCAGCAACACCACCGCCTTTATGACCAACACTAGAGAGAGCCAGTAACTTTAAAAGCTGCACAATAGAGGATTATTTCTGCCTGACAAAAGCCTACTGGCACACACTAGATTATTTCTTGCTGCTCTTGCTCCAGCCATCCCTTTGTCTGACACATCAGAGGTCTGAGCTTGGCATCCCCTGAGACACCGTGGGATCCACCAGAGACTGGGGTGCACCTGGTAGGGTCCCCCCCAAGGCCTTGTACCCTCACCAAGACCCTCCACAAACCACATGGGGATGGAGCCCAAAAATGCTGCTGCTTCTTTCAAAGGCTGTTTTTCTTTCAATTCCCCCCCATCAATGCAAGTCACTTCATGCCCATGGCATGCTCAGCTTTAACTCCTAATCCCTGCATTTCCAGCAAGGGCTTAAAATTTCCAATACCCAAAGCCCCTGGCTCTCTCAAAAGGGATGAGAGGACCCACCTGCTGCACTGAGCAGCAGCAGCAGCATGGAGCCCGCAAAGGACCGAGCTCCTGCACCATCAGCTGGGAAAACGCTCCACCAAAAGAAGTAAATTTGCTTTAAATCTAAAATATCCCATGTGAAGAAAGCCAGGGAAGCATGGGGATGATGTGGGGATGCAGCAGTGCCAGCAACGGGACACCAATAGTATTTAATTGGTATTAAATTAGCCAATTTAGCAGTAGTAAATTGACATTTAATACCCATTTTTCTACAAGTTGGGAGCACCTTCCCTTTTTCCTCCCACTTTGCCCTCTCTATTTCAAACCTGCTGCAGACCCTTTGAGGGGGTGAGTTAACGCACTCATTTTGATTTCACCAAGCCAGGTAAAGCCAAGCCCTGATGCCCTTGAGGGGCTCAGAAACCCACCACAAACTGTAAATACCGGGGCAGAAGCAGCTCCGTGGGCGCTCTGCTGCTGCTCTCCGAGTTCAAAAGATTCTGGGTGAGGGCAGCAAACAGAAACACTTTGTGCCCCCAGAAAGTGGCGTGGGAGAAGTTTTTAATATACTCCTGGCTTCCTATCAATGCTTGTGTGGATTTAAAACCCCCCACAACACACGGCAGCCCCAGGCAGGATCCTTCATGCCCTGCTGCCACCAGCCAGCGAGGCGGCTGCCCCTTCCTGCCAGGGCCAGATCTTGCGAGCACGGCTCCTTTGCAGGGAGAAGGCAGCCAAGCCAGGGAGGGAGGGGACACGGCGAGGTTGGGGACGTGCAGGGGGGGGCCCAGCCACCCCCTGCCAGCACAGTGGCAGCCCCGGGAGGACGTCTGTCCATCCGTCTGTCTGCAGCCTGAGGGGCATCGTCCCCTTGCGCCGTTGCACAACCAGCCCACGCGCCAGATGTCCCAGCAGCGAAGCAAAACAAACAAACAACAATTACAGCTCTTGGGTTTCCTCGTTTTGGCTCATTACAGTTTAATTTTGGAAACCTGGCTCTCGGGCGCAGCAAGTTTTGCTGCTGCCGGGAGAAAAACCCGCTCCCAGCTCAGCCAGACTGGCAGCCTCCTGTGCTCAGGGCTGGCATTTCATTGCCATTTTTTGAGAAATTCGGGCAATACGGTTTTGCTGGAGAAGGTAAAAACCCACAGCAAAATTTACAGCGAAGCAAAGCAGCCTGCAACGAGCTTTGGGAGCGAGGGGAACTGGTGGGCACTGGGGGAGCCTTACCTTGCACGGCGGGGTTGCGCACTTGAGACGGCGTGTCGTGGATCTCCAGGGTCCACTCCCCCGCCGCCCGCTCCCCCCAGCAGTGGACGGTCATGAACTCCCAGCCCTTGAAGCCCTCGTTGGAGTGGTCGAACACCCTGCAATGGTAACGCCACACACCACGAAACGTGACTTCCAATGTCGTGTTTCATCGGAAAAGGGAGACAGGCGATTAAGGATCGAGGTTAAGAGTCAGGATTGCCTGCACGCCCCCACCCACCCTGGCATGGAACGCTTCTGCAGCCGAGACCTGGGCGTGCCCCCACCTTCCCAAAAACCCCAAGCAACCCCCTAGATGAGGATGCTGCCCGGCCCAGGTACCTCCTGAGTCCGGCCGCTCTTACCTCCTGGCGAGGAGCTGCGACCTGGTTCCTGCTGGGGACACGAGGCTGATCTGGAGGTCTCCCCGGCGCGGGTGGGAGATGCTGAGCCGCACCACGACGTGCTCCAGATACAGCACGTGCTGGTTGTGGTGCTCAGCGCAGCCGTTGCTGAGGGTGCTGGCACGCAGCACGTGCTCGGCTCGGATGTACCTGTGGGGACAGGCACAATGTCCTGGTGGGGACAGTTCCCAGCAGCATGGACACCCAGTTATGCTTGAGCCTGGTCTCTTACTTCACAGCAAAAATTACCTCCTCCTCCTCCTTCATTGCAATTCCCAGTGTCCTAGCACGGGAATTTGCTGAGTTGCTGGATGGTAACAAGATGGGTTTGAACTGCTTCAAAGATCTGTGCCTTATGGGCTGCAAGGGCACTGCACAATTATAATTAGCAGTGGAGCGCTCCTCTTTGGGCTGTAATTAGTGTCTGTATCAGATAAATAGCTTCATGAACACACTTGGCTCCATGTTCCTCCCTGTTTTGCATATGCAAGTCTTCTAAAGGTTTTTCTGATGAATAATTCTCTCATTCTACAGTCAGGCAGTGGTAAATTCAGGACAGTCCATTTGGTCAGATCCTCGACCCCACCCTTTAACCTAGCAGGGACTGACCTACCAAGGACAAGATGTGAACCTGAGCTGATTTGAACCTGAAGCCGAGTTCAAAAGAGATCCCAGACATGGGAAATTTGGAAACCTTTGCAACAGAGCACCAGTTTTCCATCCCTTCCATTAAGACAAAATGTTTGGTGGAAGAGAGTAGAGAGATTAGGACATCACCACTCATGTAGGACCCAGCAGGCAAGTTGGGTTTGGTCTTTCACTGTTAGCCCTCAAAAAGTCCCAGCTGATCACTTATTTGGGAAGTGAAAACTTGTAAAAGGGCAAAAATAGATCCCCTGCTGTCAAAGCTGGTCCTGGAGAGCTCCTGTAGGACCTGCTCTTCACCAAGCCATAGGCACAAACCCCAGGTGACCACTTCTAGATCAATAAACAGCCTTTGGGGTGGATGTTGTGGATCACTCTGACCATAAAATCCATGAACATCACCTTGTCCACACACGAACTTTACCCAGCTACCCTGACTCCTAATTCCCCTTTTCAAATTCTGGAACAGCTGTTGCATTACCAGAGGCAGCTCCTCCAAGGCTCCTCCCAAGCATCTGCATGCCCTGGGAGAGCACCCCACCCCACCCCACAACACTCACTTGGGCACCCTGTCCAGGCTTCCCACGCAGACGTGCTGGGGAGGAACCGTCTTCCACTTCTTGGCTTCCACCACAATAGCATCAGCATCCACCAGCCCAAAGCCATATAGATGGCTAACTGGAAAGAGAGAAGACTCAGAAACCCACTGCCTTCCAAGCAGGGGTCAGGAGCTCCTCCTCAGTGCTTCGTGGAGCCTCCTCCAACTATAGAGCAAGGTGACCCCACTGGGGTATGAGGTGCTTCAACATATGGAGCTCAGCACCCTGTTCAAGTTACACCCCAAATCCTCACTGGGACCATGGAAAACTCACTTTTGGGAGTAGCCTACAGAAGGGAGCAGCAAACACCGCAGCTCAGGAGACCCTCCACCAAACAAACCTGCCAAACCTCCACCAAGCAAGAGTTCCAAGCATTTCACCCCATGAATTACCACCCTCTCCCCACTCCACTTAACAGCCTGATGGTGGGAGCCCCCAAGGAAGCCGACAGTGACCACACACGGTGAATTGTCCCCATGAACAAAGCTCAGGAGACCTTTATTTCCCCGTGGTTGGCCATTTTCACTGTGTCACCTCCACCCCCACGGCCTCTCACCTTTATGCCCTGCACCATTGGTCTTCCAGTCGGGCGCTCGCAGGTGCCCCGGCCGTGAGGTTTTGACCAGCAGGTGCTGGACATCCCTCCAGGTGAGCAGGGGGCTGCAACAACACAGGGCTCATGGGATGGCTCTGCTGCTCCCAGACTTCCCAGAAGCAGCAGGGACTCCCTTGGGGTTAAAAAACTCCAAAAAAGTCTCTTTCCTGCTCAGAAGAAGAAAGAATTGGTGATCTAAATGCTGACACCTTTCCTGGAGGTTGGCCATCACTTCGGGTGCCCCAGCAGAGGTGGCTGTGGTGCCCCAGGGAGGGATGTCACGTGCCCAGAGGCATTGCAGGGTTTACTCATGGATAGAGCTGTTTAGATCTTATGCTCGGGGGTAGAAATGGAGCAGATCAGGAATGTTTTCCCCATTTTCAAGCAGGAGAAGCACATCCTGAGGCAGGGTACTGGGCTCAGCAGTTTGTTGATACATGATGCTGAGCAAACCTTCCCTTTATAGGAATCACAGCAAAAATTGCTGGAAAAATCCCTGGGTTGCTCATTTAACAGAAAAATGAAACCCAAATTGTTTCCATTTCCCCAGACTGGGTTTGTGTGAGGTTTGTGTATCCAGAGTGCTGGATACCAAGAGCTCTGTGCTTCCCGAGACCCCAGCCCAGGGACAGTGGTGAAGAATTTTCCATGCTTTTCTTCCAGTCAGTTCTTCAGCATCCCAAGCTGGGATTTATACTGCTCTCGAGCAACATTTAAGGCAAGAAATTCAATTTATTCTCTCTTGTCATAATGGAGTGCCTGAGCACCAAGCTCTTGTACTTAATGTTGCATTTTATGCCTCAGCTAAACAATTCAAAAATTACATCTAAAGCTTTTAATATTCTTGTAATGAAAATGGCATCTCCGGAAATATGTTCACTCGACCTGGGTGTTGGGATTAAACTGGAGGAGGAGGGCTGGGGCCACAATCACCATCCCTGGGTGAGAGTGCAGTGCTGCCCTGAGGCTTATTCCCAGCCTTAATTTTATTTCCACTCCATAAAAATAATAATAAGTTCATGAGAAGACGCTCCATGAAGCAACACAGGGATGCCCAAGGGCTGTTCCTGGGCTGGGGGACCACGATGGAACCAGGATGGGACTGGAATGAGACAGGGATGGGGACAAGAGGAAAAGAATGGCTTGTTTGAACTGAACCAGCGAGCGTGTCTCTGTCGGTCAAGCTGTGTGACTTTGTCGTGTTATGTAAAAGTAGTCCTTTACCCACAGAAATGCAACACTTGCTGAAAACCATCACTTCTACACACATTTCCCATTTTCTGTGATGTTTCCTAATATTTTTTTTTTTTACAGGAAGGATTTATAAAACTCCTCTTGGAGCCCACTGTCAGCAGTTTCAATTCACCAACCGAAAAGCCTGACTTATCTCACCAACCCCAAATGTTCAAGATATGAATATGAAGAATTAGATCAATAAAACACCTGCAGGAGGATGCAAAGCAACAACATGGCATCAAACCTTGCCAAAAAGGAACAATTTAGACTAACTTTGTCCCATCTTGAATTGCTCCAGAGGCAATAAACCTCCCCTTTGCTTCTTCTTGGTTTTTCTCACCAAGCACTGAGCATGGAAACATCTCTCCCAGCGAGGTTACACTTACTTTGCCTCCAAGGCCAAGGCGATGATTCCCGCGACCATGGGGGCGGACACGGAGGTGCCGGTGTGGCCGTCGGTGCAGCGGTGCCGGAGGTCCGTGGTGACCTGTGTAGGGAGGAGCTGCTGCAGCCCCTGAAATGCTCCTGGCACGGGCAGTACCCCATCCAGCACCCCAGCTTTGCTGCCAGAGAGGAGCTGCTGCAACCCCTGAGATGCTCCTCCCATGGGCACTACCCCATCCAGCACCCCAATTTTGCTGCCAGGGAGGAGCTGAGCCTGCTGGCACCCAACCCCTGCCATGGCTCACATGCCATCACGGTGCCCAGAGCCCCCAAAACAGTCTGTAAATACATTTGGTGCATTAAGAAACATCCCTTCTTGCATTTTCCTTTGCTGAAAGGGGTAGAAACTACTTGAAAGGGGAAAAAAAAACATCGATTTTGTCGTGGTTCAGGTGGAGGAAGAGACAGATGGAGTGGTGGGAGCAGGTCACGGCTGGCATGGGTACATGTCCATGGGTGCATGGTAAGCAGGGCCAGATTAAATGCTTTTCTTAAAACCTCCAGCTCCTGGGTTTGGACAAGAATTTTCACTTGCACAGGGACCAAAATTAAAAAGCCATTCCCAGCTTTTTTGTTCCAGGACAAAGCACGATGTTTGGGTACCAAAAGTTTGGAGGGAGGAGGTGGGCCAAGAAATGCTCTGTTAGTTACAGTTCTAAAAGGATCCTGAGCTTTGAGTTAATCTGGTGAGTTCTGGAGGGAAAGAACATGCCACCCAGTTCAACCCCAAGGTGCCCCCAACAGCTGCTTTTTCTCCCCAGCAGCACTCCACCAGCACTGGACTGTGCTGCTTTTAGCCATGCACAAGCTCCCTAGTGCCACAAAAATGGCACTTGGATTTTACTTTCTGGAGAGAAATTCATCTTTCAGATGCCAAAACCCCCATTCCTGAATACAAAAATTGACTTGTAAAAAAAACTAACACTTTTTGGTCACAAAACTCATTTGGGTGGAAAACTCCCACCCAACTCAGGTAAGGTGCTGTCTTGGTGGGTGATGCTTTACTGCCCAAGGTTCAGATGATGCAAAAGGATGTCAGTAATGAAGAGCCCTGGTGTCACAAGAACACAACAGCTCTTGGGAGAGGGCAAATACAACCTGGGAGGCAGAAAAGATGCCCTGATCTACACATGAACAGCCTTTCAGGCAACTCCTGACCTCCAAAGAAGTCTCAGCTGTCCGTTTGAGGCTGCCACATCCCTGCCAAATGCTTCCAACCCTCCCTCTTTTTTCTCCCTCAGGTTGAAAATCCTCAAAATTCTTTTTCCTTTTTTTTGAACCAGCGATGATGAGGAAGTGCTTTGGGGGATAGGTAAATATTTACATGGCTATTTTTACAGACCTCCAGCCCTTTCACCCATTTACCAGGGAAACCACCACATCCCTGAGCCCTTCACGACCAGACTAAAACCCACTGCAGAGCTCAAGGGCAAAGCCTGGCTCTTACAACTGGGCCATCACCCACAGCCCAGCCACGCAGAGAACACCCAGGGGATGCTGCCCCACAAAACTCACAATTTTCCGCTCGTAAAAAGCCCCGCTGCTGTAGGTGGTGGCGAGGGTGGAGGCACATTCCTCCAGGTACCAGGGCTTGTACCCGTTCTCGGTGGTACTGCTGATGGAGATGGTGTAGATGCTGTTGGTGTAGCCGTCACAGGAGCAGTAATCACCCTCTCTGCCGCCGTTCCCCGACGCCCAGACGAAAATGGACCCCAGGCCCTTGCGACCCTGCGGGCAGAGAGGGGATGAAGGGTCAGAGGAGGTGTTGGTCCAGGAGAAGAGGCCATCTCGGCATAAGGGAGGATGGGATAAGTCTGATTTTTGGGTCTGGACACAGGGTTTGGTTAGGGTGGAAGGACGGGCCACATTCTGCCCAGCGCTCAGCCCCCTGGATCAGTCCTCACACACGTGGCCCTCAGCTCAGCCAGCCCCAGTTTACAGGCAGCAACTTCCCACGAGGATGGGAGAGCCTCCAGCAATGGGATTTTGATATTTCCCACAGGCTCTTTTTGGGGAAAACATCTTGGGTGCTCAGAGTCCCCGGACCAGGCGGTAACACCTGGTTCTATGAGGAACTGGCAGGGAACCCCCAAAACCCCACATCTCCCGAGCCCACAAAGCTCCTCATGAACCACTCAAACCATCAGAAACCTTTCCCCAGCGTATTCTTTGGGCTCCTTTTGTTAGTTTGGTTTTTTATTCTTTAAATCCCCACCACTTGGCAGGAGCATCTGATGGAGCCATCCCCACTGGGCACAGCTGTGGGATCCCACTGGGAACTGGTGGGTGCTGGGGTGGGAAGGGTGCACCAGCCATCCAGCCCTCCCTGGAGCCAGGGAAATCCCCACCTGGCAGTGGCAGTGCCAACGAGGGACCTCTAACAAAGCTGATGCCACAGGGGCGAGCCCTACTCTCCATCCAACCCACTGCCAGGACACCCAGGAATAACCCAGCCCTGCGGGGCTTCGCAAGCAAGGTGCCACCACCCCAAAAAGGAGGACTTTTGGTGACCTGAGGAGGGTTAGGGGCAGGAAATGAAGCGGCTGGTTCCCTTCCGTGCCCTGTGAGGCAGAGTTCCCCGGGGAGGGGGAGGCACTGCCGGGCTTGGCAGGCGATGGAAGGCTCGGCGGAGCAGCCCCATCCTCCCCACGGCAACTCCTGCCACCGAGGGATTTCGGCGCTCGCCTGGGCAGATCTGGTGTTTACCTCTCTCTCACTGCTCTGTGGCAGCTTCCTCCACAAAAAATAATAAAAATAGGGATAATAAAGCAGCTTTGCTCTGGAGGAATTCACTGGGATTTATTGTGGGTTTTAATCGCCGGGGGTGGGGAGTGGGATGTTTATTACCTGTCTCGCCCCCACCCTCCTGGGGCAGAGGCTCTCTGAGCTGACCCTGCCTCTGGATACACAGGCTAAGTCAGGCTCTTTCCTTACTTTATGAAAGTTTTCATTATCTGGGCTGCCTCCCAGCCAAACTGGGTGGGTATTTCCCTAGCAAAGATTAATAGAGCTGTCTGGAGCTCTGCAAGAAAAAGTGCAAATGCCAAGGGAATTTATCGCTCTGCTCCACGTCACAGAGAGCTCGACCCAGCTCGCCAGCCCACCAAGCCTGCTGCTGGCATCTCCCATCCCACTTTCCAGGATTTCCTGGATCTCCAAGGAGGCAGCACTCCAGCCCACGTGCTCGGCGCAGACAGTGACCGCCCGGCTCGCCCACACCAAAATCCACCCACCTCCAAGGACGAGTCCCACCACATGCAACCCAAGCTTCCCAAATCACTAACCAGAGGAATAAAACCAGGCACTAAATGCTGAAGCATGTGGAGACATAGCAATGATTTCAACTGGGATCAGAGGAAAGGGAGCCCAGACCTCCCTTGCATCCCGCACCCCGAGTGTTGCACCCGTGGGAGCTGAGGAAGCTGCTCAGACCTGGTCCAAACCCACACCCCCCATGATGCCCAGGCAGGGTTGTGCCGGAGGAAAGTGGGTTTGGAGCCAGCACAGTCACATGAGGACATGAACAGGCACATGAATGACGCAAAACAACGCACATCTCACACCTGACAGCATGTCAAGAGCTCACTGCAGATTGCAGCTCCCTCAGACTGGAACAATCCACTCTTTCCCTTTGCTCTGAAACAAGGAACCTGAAACTAGGAATCCTGGAAGCAGACCCCAAACACCCAACTTCTTCATTTGCCATCCTTCTAAGCCAACACCAGAACAGAGAGAGGCTCTTGGCTGCTATAAAACCTGGATATGGGCCTCATTTAAACCAGGGAATCCCTCCCTGGCCAAGCTGAGGATGAAGCAGCTCACCCCAGTGGCTCACGGTTGGCTGTGGGATGCACTGCATCTCCTGCTGCCACAGCACTGTGGGACCTGGGTGTTTGCCCAACGGCACTCCATGAGCGACCAGGATAAATTTCCCCTCGTTAGCTCAGGAACTAATAAAGTGTGGCCAGAGGAACACGAAACAAGATGATAAATTACTCCAGCGCAGTCCTATCGCTAATAGATAAAGGTTATTTTAATGTTTCCATTAAAAACTCAATTTTAAGGATTTATAACTCAGTTACAGCTGTTTGCTCGGGCTAAAGGTGGCGGTTAACTATCTGCTTGCAGCTTTCCTTGTTGTTTAAGGAGAAGAAGTTGGCAATTCAGAGCTGTGCATGCAGGATAGTGGGTGCTGCAAACCCCAGTGGCAGTGGGGGGCACAGGGAGACAAAAACAATCATCCCAAAACAGTGGGGCTGCACTTGGCAAGGACCCTGCTGCCTCCCATTTGCTCCTGCATGGAAAAATAAAGTCTAAAAAGCAGCTTGTTCCCCCATATTTACATGGCATGAACTCCCCGGCACTTCAATGGATTCCTCAGCAGGCTCATGGCCCCAGCAGGAAATCAAGTAAACAGTGGGAAAAACACTCCACCCTATTTTTAGATAAGAGACAGGCTGCTCACCCTGGCCTGTGGCTGCCCTGAATCCCAGCACGGTGTGAGAAGAGGCAGCAGAGGAAGGAGTGGAGGCAGGGGTCAAAGTTGGGGGTTCACAGCCCAGACTGGGGCTGCTGGCAGCAGAACCCCAACCCCAGATTCTCTGAGGCACTGAGGGAACACCCAGTGTGGAGTCCTGAGCTGCTGTGACACTTACCCACAGCACCCACCAAGCTGCCAAGGGCATTTTCCTGATGCTTTTATAGTCAATATTGGGCATTTTTAAAAAAGTGCCCAAAAAGAGAAGGGGCACGGGAAGGCCAGGGCATGCCCAGCAGGGACTGACAGCTGTCAATCACATGTGATGCTGGCTGAACTGTCTTGCTGGAGGATTTCAAGGATAATAATCTATTGCTGGATCCTGCAGTGGCACCTGTGTCCCTCCCCAGCCGTGACACAGCAGCTCACTCTAGGGGGAAAACTAGGGATACACTTAATGTGAGGGAGACCCCTGGGAGAGGACACCAGGGATGAAGGGAGGGTGGAGAAAGTGGGCAGAGACACTTAGGGGTGTCCACTCCTGCCCACGCCAGGATCCAGCACAGGGACATTTTGAGGTGCAAAACCACCACCCATAAGAATCACTTTGGGTTTCTCATCCCAGCAGAGCTTTGCAACACAACCTGGGGCCTCTCTGCTATGCCAGGGCTCTGCCCGGCCGCTCCCACCAGGGCTGGCCATGCCGAGGGGTCCCACCGGGGCCGCGCCACCAACCAGGCACCTCCCGCCGTCACCCCCCTCCGCCGCAAAATCCACCAGGGCTCTCGGGGATGCCGGGGAAAAGTGGGAAAAATTAGAGATGAGTGGCTCCCCCCCGCCCCAGCCCTAGTGCTGGCATCACCTCAGGGGGCTGAGCCGCCCATCCCCGCGCCAGACCCCACGGGACAAGGAGGAGGAGGGCGAGCGCATCTGGGCGCTGTGGGATCCACACCTTTTTAATGCCTTGCTCAAAAGCCTGCTTGGCCAATAGACCAGGTCCATCAACTGTCTTCCCATCATCATCTGGCCCCCAGCTCGCGCTGTAAATGTCAATGTAATCGGGTCTGATGCCAAGCGACTTCGCTTCAACAACATCTGTTACATCTCCATCTAACATACGAATGCCTAAAAGCACAAAAACATCAGACATTAGGGCTTCATGGCGTGGATGACAGCGTGAGGATTGCAATCAAAGGGCTTTGTTAACAGCGGCGGAAACCACGCGGCTCAGGCGCGCCGGGAATAGCCGCAACCCGCGGCCCTGCATGCCAACGAGCCTGGCAGCGGGACGCTGGGGAGCTGGTGGGGAAGTTTTCTGTGTTGTTGGCTTCACGGCAAGGGATGGAGAGGGTGGTTAAAATTCACTTCCCCTCCGCTGGCAGGGAACGACCGGGTGGTGGGAGTGGCACTGCACTCCTCAGTGGAGAAATCCCCCCGCTAAAAAATTCTTTTTCCCTCCTTTTTAATTCATTAGCTAATGCATCTCTCCACTTGGAAGATACTGGAGTTTTCTGATCATTCATGCACCCCCAGCTTCAGGCACATTGGTGGGATGAAGCCTCTCCCCTTGAGTGGGGATGACTGTGAGTGTCCCCAAACACCATCAACTGCCCAACTGATGCCAATGGTTCTCTGGAGTGGGAGAAGCCCCAGGCTGTGGTTTGCACAGCCAAAATCAGAGTCAGCACCCCAACCCCTAGATGAACAATGCCACCTGGGATAGTTCTCACTTCCAGTTGAGAATGCCAGCAGGCACCAGTCAGGATACTGGCAGGCAGAGCCCCTCAGCCACAGTGGGACAGGATGGGGATCGCTGCAACCCCCAACCCTCCAACTGCTGCAATATGAGAGTACAGCCTCCTCTGCCCTCCATCCCCCTTTCCCTGCTGGAATTCCCCTCTGCACAGCAGGTAGAGGGTGCCAGGCACCCCCAGTGGGCTGCCCACAAACAGCCCTTGCAGGAAGAGAGATGCTGGAAATTCCAGCATCATATTTTGTTAGCCAGAGAGAGTCTGGTTTATAGAAATGCATTTCCCCTTCCACATGTATTTTGTCTTAAAGCAAACAAATGCAGGCAGATGTCATTCCAGCTGCAGCTGCGCTTTGGACACCAGTCAACTCAAATAACTCTCTGACGTTGTCCCCCATCAGCCAAAACCAAGCTTAGAAATGTAAAACCAGGGAGCTGAGCAGTTCCCAAAAAATTCCTCTTTGTCAACAAGAAGACACGAGGAGAAGGAGCGAAAAGCCAAGCCTGGTGTCTGAACTGCGCTCAACTGCGGCGCAGCAAGGAAAGCCACATGAGGGGAGGGGGATGGTTTGTGCTTGCTAAACATGGGCATGTTCACCAGCAAGCCTCAAATCAGCCCAAAGTCAACCCAAAGCCAGCCCAGAGACAGCCACCCACAAGGTCAGACTCCCTGTCAAATAATGGGGAGCGGGAGAGAGCAGAGATGGACACTGCAAAATAAATGAGCTTTGTGCCACACGGGGAGCAACACCAACCTCCAAAGTGAGGAGAGGGAAAAGGAGGAATGGCAGGAGCCCTCTCCTTGAGCAGTGATGTGTTTTGCCCACAGCAAATGAACAGCAACGCAAGAGTGCTGAAGAGCAGCCAGTAAAATTAGATGGGAGCTCTCCAAGTGTGACAAATAGGCTTCCCCAACAAGTTGTGCTCATTAATCGCTGCTTTATTTGTGTAATCCATCTAAAATCACTCTCACTGCAGCTATAGCGTGTTTTCCTCCATGATCCCAGACTTGATATGGCTCAGACTATTTTTCCCCTTTGCCTGTTGACGTTGTGGGAAGCCCCCAGCCCTCTGCCAGGTGCCTTGTCTCACTCAACACCTCCCCAGCACACCCCCGAGGCAAGGCACTCCTTAAAGGGAGCAAATTAAAATGAGACCCACAGGTCGTCATAAAGTCAACAAGTAACATTCGTCTCCACAGCAGCTGCAGAGAAATGGGCTTGAAAAGGAGCGTGAAGGGAATGGCCTGATCCTGCAGGATCCAAAACTGCACTAAGCCCCACTGGGAGCTTTGCCTTGCTCCTCTGCTGTGTGCCTCGAGATGGGTTTTTAGAAGCAAGAAGCCTCTCAGAAGCAAGAAGCCATCAATGCTGTAGGGGGCTGTGGTGGTCTGACTTTGGGCCTTCCTGGGAGACAGATCACATGGTTTCCTGTATCCAAGTGAAGTATTCCATCCTATTTTACGTCAGCTTAGATATAAGAAGGGACACAGGGGCACAGGGAATGGGATGACATGCCACAGCCTTTGCAGCCCCTGCCAGTCTCCCATTCACTCTCCCTGGGATTATGTCTTCCCTGTGGGGATTTTCCCTGCACAGACAACCACTGGACCTGCTTGGCAAGGAGTAGGATCCCTGTGGGCACTGCTCCCATGCAGACGCAACCCTAACAAAAAGCTGTTTCCTGCACCGTCAGCATGAGCAAGCCAAGAGAAGGAATTAAGTCCCAAATCCACCCATGGGCACTTGGGTCCATGCTCCTGATGGCCACTTTTCCCAGTGCTGAGGTGGTAGGAGGGACTGCATTAAAAAGCCCTTTCCTGTTCCAGTCATGCCAGGGCATGGGGCAAGGACCCAGCTACAGGCATTTGTCCCCTACACAGTTGCACCAACCACGCAGGTGGGACACCACATTCCCACCCCATCTAAGGCCCTCATCTCCCCAGGGGTGCTATACCAGCCTGGGTAGGGCAGAACTGCCCCAGCTCAGACCAGCTTGGCTAACGCAAATGAACTCTGCAGTGCTAATTACCACCAGGGTTCAATTTGGTGATAAAGATTAATTGGCTTCCCACACATCATGTTATTTGAAGGACTGTGCTGAAGTGCCCCCCTACATGCAGCTCCAGCCCCACACCTCCTTAGTGTTTTTCCAATGAGGATATTTTGGGGGTCTCCCCAGACCTCCATACTCTGAGCAGCTCATCTGCAGATACTGACCCCACAAATGTGCGACTTCAGCTCTGAAGGAAAACCAGCACCACCGACCACAGCAAACACAGCCACCACCCCAAGGACAGACCCCCAAGAGCAGCTGTGGACTTTTGGGCCAAAACCACCACATCCTCAATCCATGTGCACCCCCCATGACAAGGATGCAGCCCAAGCAGAAAGTTTCCACCCCAAAACACACGGAGCCAGGATCCTTGCATACTGTATCACCCATCCTCCCCCAACACCCCTGGGGTTCCCTGCAGCCGAGGCACCAAAAAGGTGACTACCCTGGCAATATCTGAGGAAACAGCCTCCCACCACCCACCCTGGGAGCCCACTGGCATGGCCAGGGTGGCCACAGTCCCTCGGGGGGATGGAGAAGGGCAGGGCAGCTACAGAGGTGCCAGCCTCACCTCCGATGCGGGCGTTGTAGGCGATGCCCACGATGCAGTACGAGTTGTTCGCCGCCGCCGCCACCTCCCCCGCGCAGCGAGTGCCGTGCCTGCAAAGAGAAACCCCCCATCAGCTGATGTCCACGGCAAAGGGTCCCTCCAGCCATCCCCCACCCAGCACCCAAAAACCAGCCTTGAGGCCAAAGCAGCGGGAGAAAGTGCCCCATGAGATGGATTTACCCAAAACCCACAGCAAATGCTGGGAGGTGCAGGAAACTAACACAGAAAGCAATTTGCTGTTTGTATTTTGCACCTCAATCAAATCTGTTGTTTGCGTCTTACACCTCCGTGCAACTTGCTCTTTGCATTTTGCACCTAAATGCAATTTCCTCTTTCCATCTTACACCTCGATACAATCTCTTTGCACTCCTGTTTCCGTCCCAGGCGTACACATCCCACTTTATTTGAAGCCCAAAAAGTGCATCCAAGGTTTGCCTTCTCAGCCACCCATCCTGACTTCATGTGGTTTAATCCCTAAAGAGGGCAGGGAACCCCCCAGTGCTGCGGCTGGATGGCTCAAGGGGTCATTAGCAATTAACAGGGTTGGCACCGGCTGGATTTGCATTAAACACAATGACTGTGCCAAGCCCCTAAGGCAGCCTCATTTACAGCACTGGGCATGAGGAAAGGCCACAGACCTGGAAGACACCCCAGGGGGGACACTCAGCCCCAGGGACCCCAAGACCCTGGCTCCATGGCAATTAGCATCACCTACTTATTCTCATTGCTGGCATCGTAGCGTGGAGTCGGGTCATGGTCATTCCCGTTGACGTCGTAGCTTGCAAGAGGGTCCTGAAAACATGTTGCCACCATTAGATTCAACTTACCAGGTGGCTGTGGTGACCAGTAACTGGAGTGGTGGCCCACAGAGCCAAGCAGGGCAGAAAATTATATTTCCCCCTTAGTTTCTTTCTGTTTCCTCAGAATGAATCATTCTAGGCTGCAGTCCTGCATGGTTCCCAGGAGAAACATCTGACTACCTGAGGGACTGCTCCTCTGAACCCCAAATCCTGCTAGGTCCAGCACCCCCCTTCTCCCCACTGTGGCTGTTTGGTTTTTGAGCTGGGGCTGAGCGGGTTCATGCAAGTTTTTGGCTCTGCCCTCGTGACCAGAGGGAGGCGGCTGCTTCCCAGGCAGCTGCAAAGGGAGTTTCCCCCCAGACCTTATCTAAAACCCTCATTTCCTTCTTAAAAACATCTCAAGCTTTCCTAAGAAAAAAAAGTTTTCCTCTAAATATGCCAATGCACAGACTTCAGCTGTGTTTATGCACTGAAATTCTCCATAAATCAGTTCATGGTGAGGATCAGCTGCAGCCCGTTCACCCCAGCCTGTCCATCCCCCAGCTCACATAGTTCTGCAGGAGGTCTGGGTGGTTCCTCTCTATGCCGTCATCCAGGATGGTGACCACCACGTTCTTGCCCGTGTAGCCCCTCTGCCAGGCTGACAAGATGTTCATCTCCGACCTGCACCGACTGTTTTTATCGCCGCAGTGCTACACAGGGACAAACACAGCTGCAAAAAAGGCTGCAACCCCATTCCAGCCCTTCCAAGCAAACAGCCAGGCCAGGAGCCCATTGAATCAACCAGTAAATATATTTACAACCCACCCCCTGCCATATAACTTGCAGATTTGTTATAACTTTACTCCACAGACCAAACCCATCCAGCAGCAGTTAATCCAGGCAATGCTATCTCCCTATTATTCTTTTCCTATTCCATTTTCAAATACTGTGGGCTCTTGGGTTTTGAAGTGCTTGTTTCCTTTCCGCCCTTAATTTTCAATGAATTTCCCTGTCAAACACAGATCAATGATGCAGGCAGGAGAAAAATGCTATTACAAAGAGATGGCTGCAGCTCTGGGATGGGTTAAGATGCAGCGGCGCTGCTCCCAAGCCTTTGCTGCACAGGCCACAATGAGGGGCTGCTAAAGAGGCTGAAAGACTTCAAACCAGACTCTCATGTGAATTAGTCCACAATTCTACAATCTTGCTGCCAAGAACATTTGCTGATATTAAGGTATTTCATTACTGGCTGAGCAGAGATTGATGATGTATTTGCTTAAAAATGAGAGACACCCCCCCCACTCCAAAGCAGGGGGTTCCTTGTTGGAGAAACACTCACCAGGTACCACATGTTGGGCCACACTGGGTCATTGAAGGGCAGAGCATGTGGTTCCCCTCGGACCTGCCTCTTCACCCGCCGCTTCACCTCCTGCTGCTGCAGCCAGTCCACCTGCAAGCAGAGACGTGGGTCAGCATCACCCTTGGGCACCGAGCCCGGAATTACCCACTGAAATGGGAGATGGGATGCAGAAGCGATGCCAACCACAGCCTGGACCCATCCCAGCACCACCCCACCCTCTGGCAAACCCCCATCCCCATGTCTAGAGCTGCTGTGGAGAGAACAGATCCATTTGGAAGGAAAAGGATGGATGGACAGACAGACAGGGCGAGCTCAGCTCCTTGTGGTCTCTGAGCCAGGAATCAGATTCCTCGCCTGGAGCAGCAAAACCCCTGAGCATAAATAACGTCGGCTCCGAGCGCGTGCCTAAACCCCCCGGCTTAACAAAGCACAGAAGCACACGCCGGATCCTGCTGGAGACAGACAACATATTTCAGCGTTTAGTCAAAGTTTTGGAGAAGACTCAGGTGCCTGGCTTAGTTTTTGGGCTGATCCTTTCTGCCGGCTGGGAGGCAGCAGCTCAGCCCTCAGCCTTTGCCACCTGGCTCCAGGACTTATCCTTCGAGCTCCTTCCTCCTGATAAAATAATAACATGGGGGGATTTACCCAAGCACAACATGCATTTCCCAACTCTGTGTGACAACCATGGTGGATCTGGGGGATGTGGTCAGCTCCAGAGAAGTGTTTTTGGCACTGGCTGGGGGCGAGGTGGCCTTGGAGCTGATCACTCTGACACTTGTTTGCTTTTCAGCAGGGCATGACACGCAAAGAGAACAAACGGGAAACGATCCGGAAAAGGCCAGGATTGGGACACACTGGTGTCTGCACAAAAAAGGGCTTCCCTGCCTTCAGCATGGAGGTGAAGCTCAAGTTTAGTGAAAAAAATACTGTAAAAACAATTTATAGCCCAAATCTTTAGGGGTGTTCACGTTGTGGAGAGAACAGAGGCACCAGCTGATGAGTTGGGAGGGTTCCAGCACATCTCGCCTTGCTGGACACTTTCTTCCTGATGGCTCTGGGTCTTTTGGGAGCTGCTGTCTCTGTTGTTGTGACTAAAGGTTTGTAAAAAAAAAATAAAAATATTCAAAATCCAAAACGCAACTTTTGCTGGGCTCATTTATGTAAAACTGTCAGCTGAACAGAGTTCTTGCACAGTTTATAGCTTTGTGCCTTGGATGGAGGTGGATGGAGAGCTCAGCATGTCAGAAACCTGACAGCTTCCAGCCTGGAGCTAGGGTTTTAAACATA
>VXAU01005630.1:361160-442000 GCA_013399695.1 Formicarius rufipectus
TGCATTCCTCAGCTCCACTCCCCGGGTAGCCCCTGCACCACCCTGGGTTGCCAGTCTGAGCCCCCCTTTCCTCCCTGCCTCCCTGCAACCCACTGGCACTGCCCCCACAAGAATCCTGTCTACATCTCTCCCACCCCCATCCCTCAGCATCCCCAGGAGCATCTCCCCCATACCCATTTTCCCTGCATCTCTACCAAGGCATCTCCCGCACCCCTCTGCACTAACCCCACAGACATCTCCCACCAAACTTCCACCCTCTGTTCCTCCAGCACTGTCCCCCACATTCCCTGGGCATCTCCCCTCCACCCCCACAATCCCCCTTCCTCCACACCCCTGGCATCCCCTGGACCCCCAGACGACCCCCGGCCAGCTCCTCATGGGCTCAGGACAAAGGCCAGGAGGGGCTGCCTGGTGGGGAGTGTTTTGAGGCAGGACTCTGGGGGCAAGCCTGGCCGTGGTGAGCCTGAGGAGCACCACCAGGAGCCGTGGGCACCGGCAGAAGGGCTGGAGTGCTGGCTCTGCCTCCCACGGAGGCCATTCAGGGAACAGCAGAGACCTCGTGGGGTATTAGAAAATGGGCTTTGTTCGGAGGAGGTGGCTGTGCACACAAAGGCTGGTCTCTCTGGAGTGGGTTGGTGATGCTCTGCTCCACAGCTCTCTCTGCCAGAGTGGGCTGAGGCCAGCAAGAAGCCAACAAGTGCCCAGAATGAAGGGGTTTTATACTGGCATCACATTGGACTTTCATCATGTCAGAGCTTCACCTGAATCACAGTGGAGCTTTGGAAATGCACCCAGGGCTCCCAGGGCCTGGCAATGAGCAGCTGCCTCCACAGGCTCCAGAGGGTTTGGTCTCAGGGGGGATGAGATTCCCAGAGTGGTTGTCATCTGTTTTCCAGACCCTGAACAGATTTGAGTGTCATTTGGGACACAAGTCCTCGACTCCATCCAGCTGGATGCAAACACCTTCCCAAGCCCCAACCAGGTTTGCAAAGCCCACCAGGGTGTGGGAGAGGCAAGGAAACATCTGGGGAGCAATGCCAGCAGCAGGGAGGGAATACAGGGTGGGTGGAGGGGTCACTGACAACGTGGTTTGCCCCAACACTGGAGTTGGAAGGGGAAATCACAGTCTTATTGCCATCAGTTTGTACCAGCCCTGCCAGTGGGCAGACGAGGTAACAGCAGCCCAAGGGAACAGGGAAGTGCTCCCAGATCAGTGGTGAGATGAATCCAAGGGAAATTTATAGGGAGCCTGTTCTGCATCAGACAGGGCCCAAATCGTCTGCCAGCTGGGCTGGATTTGGCCTATTTGCAGGCAGTGAGTCCATGGTGAGCCCCTGTGCTCAGGGGTGTCATGGGAAATTAGAAAGGAAGTGGGGATTTGGAGGGTTTCTGTGTGCAAACAGAGTGTGTTGTGCTGGCACTACGGATGGGATAATTTGCTTTCCCAAGCAAAGGGGAGTTTGGGGACTCTGTGCCCACCATAAGCTGTTGCTCACAGAAATCACTGCGGGTGTCAGTGATGGCACATGGGGACACTGGAGCCTCCGGGGCTCATCATCCCACATGTCCTTGCAGGGCTGCCCCGTGTGCTCTCTGGACAGAAGTGATGGGTTGTGCGTGGCCATTCCTTCTGATTACGCAGTGAAGGATGGTTTCCATTAGTACCACCACATTGCAAATCCAATCCTCACTTGCCATCTGGTTTATGGGCTTTTCCTCGAGTTTTCCATTGATTAAGGTGTGTGAGATGGATGAGCAGGGCTGGCAGGTGCTGGGTGTGCTACGTGTCCAGAGAGATGCAGCGGGGCAGAAACAGAGGAGAAGTGAGAAGAGATGAAAAACTCTTTTGGTTTCACAACATCCACCTCATTCTGCTGGGTAAGATCTGTGAGGCCCACTCCTGTCGGCAGGGTTTGCAAAGGAGGGTCCAAGTATCTCCACAGGGAGCAGAGAAGGGGGGATGGGCTCCAGAGGCAGCAGGAAGCATTTAGGGTCTGATGGTGGGAAAAGCTTCCTGAAGCAAAGAGAATAAAGATGGGAAAGGCATTGCCTTGAGGAGGTGCAAAACCTTATCGCCTCTGTGTGTTAGGTGATGAAAAATGGGCAAATCCCAGGAGAATCAGGCTGAATCCATGCCCAGGAGCACTCTCCTCCCCACTACAATGGCCCCATTGACATCAAAACCTGTCCACATCCGGCATCCCAAACCTTCCATCTCAAGGCCACTGACCACGACTCCCAGTGTATCAGCCCGAGGAATAGTTACTGACACCAGTAAAACCTTGTGCCCTTCTGTGGGTCTGGCCGTGCCCAGCTCAGCCTGCAACAGCAAGAGAGGGGACTGAGAGCCTTGCACAAGCACTGACTGGCACAGCTGGCCCCACATTTTGGTGCTTTCCAGTCCCTGCACCGCTCCTGCCCTCTCTCCCACTGGCATAATTTTGAAATTCAGTGGCAATTTTGCCTGGTGAACCCGTGGGACTTACCAGGGGTGTCAGGAAAAACAGACTTTATCCCCACGTGCTTTGCAATGGGTGTAGACTAAGGCAGAAGGGTCCAGTTTAACTCTTTTCCTGGGATTATCTAAAAACCTGGAGAATTACAGCGAGACACTGACAATGCAATAAATTTTGTGTGCTGAGAGGTTAGACAGAAGCTGCTGCAAAGGCAGCATGGGAAGGGGCACTGCTGAACCAGTAACGTTTAAACTCTACTGAATAAAATTCATAATAATCCTGGCAGTTTTATATCTGTCCATGAATTACAGTTAAAATCTCACCACGTCCCACACACCCTCACTGCTCCGTAGGGCAATAAGATTACAGTGAAGAGCTGGACGAGCACGGAAGAACGTAATTTAAATGCAGTTTCTTTGAAAACCGAGTCCTTCTTTTTAAGGCAGGTTCAGAAAAGGAAAGTACATATAACGCTCTCAAAAGGTGCTATTTTTTCCAGGGGTGGAATGGCAGGGCTGGCTCTGAGCTGCCCTCCCTGGGCGGCAGGACTGTCACCCTGCCCCTGCCTGGGGAGGAGGGACGGGCAGTGGGAGCTGTGTCTCTGTCTGCTCCAGTGTAAGGAGTTGAGCAAACAAAAACCATTTTGCAAGCACACAGGGCCCAGAGGTACCCCCGGGATGCCGGGACAGGGAAGTCACTTGTCTCGGGGACATCGACCAGCCGAGCCCCCAGCGTGGCTGGCGGGAGCTGCCCAGTGAAACCCCTCAAGCCACAGGAGCGGGGCTTTTATCCTGTGCGTGCTGAGAGCCTGTCGACATGGAGATTACAGCAAAAATCAGGTTAAACCCCATTTATCTGACCCAAGCGGAGCCCGTGTGCGTGTCCCAGGGATGCGCAGAGGCGTGAGCGGGGCTGTCACCGTGCTGGTGGCTGCGAGCGGGTCCCGATGTGCCGGAGAGCCCGACAAAGCCCGGCCGTGCAGCTGCGCGCGGTGGGTAATCCAGGGCAGGCGGTAATTAAAGCAGCACACCTGGAAACAGCTCTTTCTGTAGCTCCCAGGCTTAACTAAACGAGTGAAATTTGCGCTGGCATAATTAAAGCAGTGCGGTTCAGGATCTTGCCTGCACTGGGGCGTTACTGCAGCTTGATTTTTGGCTCTCTGGTGGCAGCCCACGTGGAAGAATCCTCCAGCTCCAGCCCCTTCACGGCTCCAGCGCTTACTTCTTGCCATCAGGGTGCCCATTAACACCAGCCCATTAACACCAGTTCATTAGCAGCAGCCTTCAAACCTGTCTAGCAGCTCGATGGGTCCGACATCTTCCCATAGCTCACTCTGGCACAGGGTCGCGATGGCAAAGCACAGGGCTCTCTTGTGCTGTCCCTGCTCCCCTCCAGGGACTTGTAAATCTGAAGGAGAAATCAGTGTTTTTCCGTTTATATCCACTCATCTCAAACAATTTTTTTTTTCCCCCTCTCCTTGTCCTTTTAGGTGTTAAAACCGCCCCAGACTCACTAGTGGCCAGATGGTTTTGGGGGTATTAATGGGGGTAAAATCCTCCCCACGAGTGAGCTGCTGGTGAAACTTGCCAGTGGAAAATCGGATTTGGAACTGCCATGGAGCTTCATCCCCACGGCTGATGTGTCACAGCATCGCACGGGCTCTGGCAGTGCCACCACCACTGTCACCGTGCAGCAGCCACCAGCCCTGCAGCTGAGAAAACCCTGGGTAAATTCCCAGGAGATTTCTGCTCATTGGAAAATTCCTGTCCCTGCCTTTTTCCTTTCCTTCCTAAATCTGGATTAAACTGCTTTCAGCCTGAAGAGATGACATCAAATACAACGGAGAGAAAGGAGGGGATGCAGTGGAGGAAGGTCAGGGAGGTGGGGATGAGCAGCAGCTCTGTGTTGGTGCCCAGCCCTGGTCACAACAACCCCAGGCACAGGGAAATTAATTTCCAAGTGCTTGAAACACCCGTTTTATAAATCTCTGATCCCTGGCAGTTGTCAGTGAGAAATGGGGAGAGTTACAGGGGGAAAAAAGGGCTCCGGGCAGGGTGGAAGAGCTCAGAAACACAGGGATGATCAAGGAGGATGTGCCAATGGTTTCCTACCATCCAGCACCACTTCCCAGCACTGGAGGCAGAGGGATTTAAATTTGGGATTAGGGAGGCTGTCCGGCTGCGATGATACCCTCAGGGTACGGGAAGCGGAGCATCCCCAGCGCCAGAGGTTTTAACTGTAATTAGACCAACATCTGTCCGGAGACGGATGGTCGGGGCTTGCGCAGTCGCTGGGCTGCTCCAGGCTGGGCTGGAGATTTCCCGCAGGCTCCTCCCGCTTCACTTTCCTGCAATTTCACAGATATCTGGATTTCTTTTTTTTCCCCCCATCCGATGCGTTCTTCCTCTCCGAAAGATTAAATCTTGATTGTCAGGTACTGATGCAGCAGGCAAGCAGATTTCCCTGCCTAGTCCAAATGTCATCCTGGTAAAAATGCTAGTAATAAAAAATAAAAGAGAAAGGCCCCACTCTGCACTCAAGCCTGTAAAAATATCCAAAAGATAGGTCTGGAATTTTAGAAACAATTGCAGCTCAGTGGCCAAAGGGCACTCTGGGGACTGCTGGGCCCAGCACAGACATTCACACGGTGGGAAAATCAATAAGTTAAAAGAATTGCCTGTGTGCTTGGTCTTGAATTAAAAGGGAACAAACCCAGACCTTCTCATCCATCTCAAATAGTTTTTGGGTTTACTGTTATTTTGGAAATCAAGGCAAAGAAGGAAATGTCCAAGAGTCGTGGTGGGATGGGGACATGATCCAGCTCCTCTGGTATCCCAGTGGAGCTGCACTTGAGCTGTCCTGGCTCCCACCCACTGTATTTTGGGACACTTGGGGTGTAAAAGGGCTTATCCTCAAGGAGAGGGTGCTGGGACAGGGAGGTAGGGACCCCACGGATGTGTCCTGGTGGCACCCATCCCACATGACATGTCCACATGTGAGGTAGGAATCCTTCCTCCTCCTCCTCTACTGGATGCCGCCACTAATCTGCTTCTTCCAAGAGCACCATGCCAGGGAAGAGCATTGGAGCCAAGAGGGAGCTGGCAATAATCTGTGGCCAAGCCAACCCCACCCCTGGAACAGCAGGTTTTGGAAAAGCCGGTTGCACCGGCACTGTGTGGGGGACGTGTTGTCACCACGCAGGGGGAGGCTCTTTGGGTTCCCCCAAAGGAAGCACGGCCACTGCTGTTGGAATGGTGGTTCCAGGGCTTGACTTGGGATCAAAAACCAGACTCCAAGGAGAACTGGGGGTTACCAGACAGGAATGATCACTGTCTGCTTGCTGTGGTGGCTTTGTCAGATCAAATTCATCTCTCGTTTCATCCTCAGGATGGTTGATGTTCCCAAGGACCTGGGTGATGTTCCCAAGGATGAGACTCCCCCCATTGCATTTTCACTTCCCAGCAAACCCTGTTGCACCAGAGTAAGCACTGGGAGCAGAAACACAGGGAGAGAGACGAGCCTGGGGGTGGAGAGATGCAAAGATCAAACCAGCAGTGATTTCAAAATAAAATCTGACAGCCCAGGGAAAACACGGCGTGTCCTTGCTGAGGCTATCATTTATGCCAATTAAAAAAAAAAAAATTGGCATGACACGAAGGAGAGCTGCATGGTATTTCCTGAAAAGGGTGTGGGGAGCATCCTTGGAAAGCCTGCTTTGCACAATGTGCTTGCTGTTTCCAGAAAAATAAAGTTTGCTGTGACCCACCTGTCCCTGAAAAGCAGCTATTTAGGGCTGGAACATGGTCAGCCCGGAGTCAGTGGCCGGGTCTGTCCTGACTGCAGAGTAGCTGGCACCTTCACCAGGCTCTGGGGTTTGGCATTTACCTGCAGCTCTTTAATTGCTGCAAAATGCCTCAGAAAAAAAAATGCAGGAGAGCTGTCCAAGCACCAAGTGCTCCTGACTAAAGGTCTTTCCCCCACAGCTTTTGGCTGGTGGCCATAAAACACCCCTGCCAGCCCCCAGAACCATGCCTGGCAGTGCCAGGACAAGACAAGAGGGGTTTTCTCCTTCATCACCTTTAGGTTTTGGGAGCGTTTTGACCAGCTGGGAATCTGGGGGTTCATAGCTTGGGAAGCAGCAGCTTTGCCAGAGACAGTTGTGGGAGTGATGGGTGGGAGCATCCCCATGAGGCTGTGGAGGGGCTCTGCTGGGAAAGGACAGGAGTCACCCCCTTGAAAAGGCACAGTTTTGGCAGAGCAGAAAGTGTTCTGTGGGTCCCCACATCCCCCAGCAAGCTGGGACCAGGACTCACCCCCCATCCCAGCAGCAGAGCGTGCTTGGGGCTCACCAAGGGCGTTCCTGGAGGTTTCAGCAGCGTAGCAAGACTTGCCAAAGCCTGATCTCCAAGCAAGCTTACCTTTGGCATGGAATTTCAACGGGGGAGAGTGGAAAACAAACACAAACCCACAGTTTGGGTGGGTTTTCTTTTGCCTGAGCCCTGCTCAGAAGCTGCAGGCAGGAGGTATTTGGGCAACCGGAGGAGATCCAGGGTTTTCTGGGCGGCCGCGATGCTGAAGAGAAGCAGCTCCACCTAGGGCAGGCTTTGCTAGCGCAGGGCAGACCTCGACGCCAGTTCAACCATCAACCATCATCTGTGTCAGGGGATGGCAGCATCTGCTCCAGCCTGCAGCTAACACCAGGGTCACAAGTCTTGGAGTCAGTTTGGGGCTAAGAATTCAAAGTTTCCGTTTTTCACATCGGGAAAAAAAAAAAAAAAATCCTCCAGTGTTTATTTTCTTTCTTGGTGAGGCTGGAAAATGGAGGGTAAAAAAGGCTGTTGTCAGTGAATTGCCTTGTGCATCCTGCAAAAGCACCCCAAGATTCATGGTGGGGAGAAAACCTGCAAGGAACAAAACTCCACAGTAGTAAAACCCCACCCTGTGTGCAAAAGACCCTTAGAAAAAAGGTAGTTAAAAGCAAAGCAGGGTTTTACAGAGCCCTGGATGTGTCTGTATTAGTCCTGTAAAAATCAGCTGTTGGAGAATATCGGCTTCCCTGCAGGAGACAGCAGGAGAGATGCTAACCTGGTCTCGTTTTGAAAGCTGCTTATTAGTCCTCATCAAGCATAATTATACTTCAAAACCAAATGAGATGTCCAACTGAATTTTGAACACACATTAATGTTTTTAAATGTGAAAAAAACCCAACCAAAACCCATTTATTGAATCCCAGCCAGGCTCCAAATGTTAAAATAGATGCTGCTAATGGCTCTGGGAAGGGGGGGCTGAAGCTTCGTTGCAGCTTTGCCAATTAAATGGTTATTACTGACCAATTAGGCAGAAATCAACTCGGTGTTCAGTGATATCTGATTAAGTAGGTCCTGCAGATCAGCCTTGGTTGTTAATCAGGGGAGAGAAACATCTTCAACCCACCAGCCCCTCTGGGATACTCAGACTGGTCAGGGTTTGTGTCCACCTTGCCCGTGAAAAACCCTCTTTTCTTCCAGCACTACCGTTCTCCTGGGGGAAACATCTCAAGGACCCACCCAGCCAGGGCAAAACCTTTCAGAGCCGGGAAGGAAATGGGAAGGAAATGAGGGAAAAGGGGAAAATTAGCCACACACAGAGGGTGGTTTCTCTCCCCTGCAGCTTGCAGGTTGCTGCTGCCCAGCACATGCTGGGCCATGCCCATTCACAGGCTTTTCCAAATATTATCCCAATGTTTTCTTTCAGCTCCCAGATAAATGGGCCTCTTCAGAGGGCTTTAAGCCTGCTCTGTTCCAACATTTTCTTTAAAGCAGCAGGGGAAACATTTGAGTTACTCTGAGCTGCTGAATCCTGCTTTCAGGGCTGAGCTGCAAGGGGTTTTCCAAGACAAAATAGGGGCAGTGTTGGGCTTTTTCCTTGTTTCATCAGGAAATATGAAGGAGGCCAGATCATCCCTTAACCTTCCTGTCTTCCTGCCTCTTCTCCCACCCTGCAGTCCCTCTTTCCCATGGTCTTCACAGATTTCTGAGCATGTTCCATAGTGCCCCGTGGGCAAGCGGGAGCATCTCCCTGCAGAGCCTCCCCTCACTGAGTATCCCTGAGCCATGGGGAAGCTCCAGGGGACCCTGATACCTCCTGTGGGGCTGGGACAGCAAGGCCACAGCACCCAAGGGAGTTGAGGAAAGTGCCTAGGCAACAGCACGAGGGTGGAACCAGACATAAGATAGGAAAGCACAAAATAAACAACAAAAAAAACCAACCAAACAAAAAAAACACCCCAATTTTTTAAAAAATTTTAGTGCAAAGAGCTACTTCTTTCCAAGAACTGGATGCAGCTCCATCTGACCAAAATTATACTGGATGGAGGATGTTGCAAGCCCAGGGAGAGTGGTGTGGTTGAGCAGGGAATGCCTGCTCTCCACCTTGTCCCAGGTGAGGAAGAGGTGCCTCTGGATGCTCTGGGTGGCTTGGACAGTCCAAGGGAGATGGTTTTTGGGCAGTGCCTGGGCAAGAGCAAACAGCTGTTGGTGGTTCCACAGCTGATGCTTGCTGGGTCTGGGGGTGAGGAGGGTGATGCTCCCTGGGTGCTTAGACACGTGGGGTCCGTGTGGACTTCCTTGGAAAATGCCACCGATAAGGACAACAACCTTTTGACGTGCAGGAGCATCCTCAGAGTAATGCCCGAGGGGTCCAGGCTCGGTGTAGGCATCCCCCCCAGCTCTCAGTGACTGGAGATGGGACATGACCCTGTTCCTTGTCCCCAGCTGGGCTCCCGGAGCTGGAAGGGGTAACATCCCCTTTTCCAGAGCTGCGGAATGGGGCAGGAAGAGGCAAAAAGCCCCAGGGTTCGTGGTAGCCCCTGCCCGTACCCATCCTCCAGAGCAGTGCAAAGGCTGCACCAGCGCGTTTCCTCCCACTCTTCCTTTACCCCGGAGCATCCCTCGGGCTCAGGGCAGGAAAATCCTCCGCAGGGCCGTGCCAAGGGTGCAGCCCGGGGGCGTGGGGGATGTGTCACGACCCTCTGAGCCCGGGGAGCTCCATCCCACGGCTGTGCTCGCCCCGTCCTGCCGCGGCCGGTGCGCCGGGCCGGCACTAGGTGGGGATGGCACCACGCTGCGGGGAGGAGGATGGGCGGGAGGAAGGGCAGATGCTGCTGCTGCTGCTGCTGAACCTGCTGCCCGGGGTGCGGGGGAAGAACGGGATGGGCTGAGAGGGGCAGAAGGGAATGGGTTGAGGGGAAGGATGGGGCAGGGATGTTTGAGGCTGTGTGCCTGAGATGTGGGCAGTGGCATGGCAGGGGTGCTGGAGACAGTGTGACAGGCAAGTGACCCAATAGCACATCAGGCTGCTGAGATGGACATTACTGTAAAGGCTGTGGCTGTCAGAAAGTCTGAGCCCCTCTCAGGCTCCCACTGGCCATTACTGACATCAATTACATTTTGCAGTTTTAGAAAGGAAATGTTTCTTCCATGTTCTTCTCAGTCAGACCTTATCCTGGGTCTCACAGCTGGTTTCATCCGTGTGTGTGCTGGATCATGGCTAAGGTGGGACAGTGTCACAGCTGCAACGTGAGTAGCTGGTCACCAAGGTCTTGGCCTCACTGGAAGGGCTGGGATGTGGCTGCAGTGCTGGGAGAGGGATGCAAAGTGCTCATGGTCCCAGTACCACCTCACCTCTAAGTTAGAGGGATGAACCCATGGCAGGAGGAAAATCCCATTTCAAGGGAGTGTTTCACACTCCCTGCTTCACCTTGACTGCTCAGCCGTGGGCAATACCTCTGGAACCTGTTGGACACAACAGGTCAACACAATAAGCTCTGCATGTGAAGGGGTTTACTTGCTGTAAATCCTTCAGAACTCGCTTGATCCAATCCTGCCTTCATGAGTCACCACCAAATCCGGGGCACAGCCACAAATCTCTCTCTGTTCGCACCAAGGCTCAGCTCGTGTCTGCAGCCACTGCATGAGGCATCTTCAGGGAAAGCAGCACCCTGAAGCCCTGATCCAAGAGACAGGATTTTCCCAGCCTCCTCACACAGGGACCCAAGCACTGGCAGCAGGGAACAAGGATGCTCTTGGTCATCAGCATCTGCAGGGAAATGCAGAGGTGAAAAACAATTGCCGATACTCCTTTTTCCACACAGTTTTGGGGAGTTGGTCTCACCAGCTTGCTTGGTGCACAGACCACAGCCATGGTCAGATTTTTCCTTCATGTCTTCCCCTCAAAAAACCAGCAAACCAAACCAAATCCTGCAGCATGTCTGTCAAAATCCACATTCACAACAGAAATAGTGGCTCAGTCAACCACTGGGGTCTGTGCCCTTGAACCAGGGGACAAAGGAAGGAGTCATCACTGGGACAGGAGCATAAATCAGATTATTGATTTAAATGTAACTATTGATTTAACCCCTTCTGCTGCTTCCCTGTGTTCCCCACATGCTCATCCAAATGACAGACAACACCATTTTAGCCAAACTCCATGGCCACTCAGGATGCAAGTCATTGGTCCCTAAAACCTGTGGGTCCTTGCGTGCTCAGGAACAGCTGACGTGTCCCCAGATACTCCCCCCGCAGCACAGAGGGCACCTGCCAGCCTCAGGGGTGGTACTGGGCACAACCAGGAGCAGGATTTGTTCCCAGGAATAAGGCAGGGTGGCAGGCAGGGATGTCAGAATGGACATGGCCAGGGAGGGCCCTGAGAGCACGAGCACGCAAAGCAGCATCACATTACCTGGTGTCATCAGTTCCATAGGTGCCAGATTACACTTCTCTGAGGATTTTCTTCTTACCATGGTAAAAATCAGGTTCTGAGGTTATTATCACATACATATATTATATTCACATATATATATTTATCACCAGCTCCAGGACAACCCCAGTGTTGCACTGCACAGAGGAAAGCTGATGGCTGTGATGCACCCAGAGATGCTGCCTTACCTTAAACTCATCCTGAAAAATCCCTCCAGCACGTTCAGGGCTGCAGCCTCACCTTCTCCAAGTGACATGCACAGAGCAGAGATGTTTTGGGGAGCACCCTGGCCTAGACAGAGTGGGGAGGCAGTGGGAGGTCAGGACTGTGGTGCAGGAAGTGATTCCCCCCCAACTCAGCTCAGTTTGAAAGCCCAGCAAGCACTAACACTAACAAACAGTCAGTGTGTTTATATCCCACCTTCCTGCCAGAGAGTGGGGGTTATTTTTGGCATATTTTGTCATTGTTGGAGATGTCAGTGAAGGCCAGGAATGGTGCAGAGCTGTTGGGAGAGCCCAGAGGTGACTGCCCCGGGCACAGGGTGATGAGATGAGGGATGTGGGAAGCTGCTCTGAGCCATTTACACAGGGATTGGGTTTTGCCCGCAGGATGTGAGACACCTCCCTGGCTTCAAAAGACCTTCAGATTAAAAGCAGAATGGACAATCCAAGCCGCCTCTCATTCCAGCCCCTCACTGCTCCCACTCACCCCATGCAGCAATGGAGCAGGAGAGTCATCCTGAGCCCTCACCCACCAGGTTCTTCACTTCTTCCCACCTGTCCTGCCTGTGCACAGACCATGGACATCACCTGGACACCAGCAGCAATGTTCTGGCATCACTGGGCACCTCTTCCAGCCTGCACCCACTGCCTTTTGGCAGAACTTGCTGCTAACACCGAGCTGAAACAGAAAGGAAGAAGAGAGCACAAAGCAGCACCGCTCACAGCCCACTTGCCATTGTGCCACAAGGCTTGGCCACGTTCCTTCAGCTCACTGCTGGGTTGAAGATTATTTAAACCACTCACCTCCTCCATTTTTCCCCAGCAAGTGACCTCCTTACCCACACTTTTGGATCTGCTTTGTCCCTCCTGTGAGCACCAGATGTCCTCTGCAGGACTGCTTTTCCTTACAAAAACCAGCA
Source organism: Formicarius rufipectus (assembly GCA_013399695.1). Lineage (NCBI taxonomy): Eukaryota > Metazoa > Chordata > Aves > Passeriformes > Formicariidae > Formicarius > Formicarius rufipectus. The sequence continues at coordinate 373,494 of VXAU01005630.1, forward strand.
AGATCAGCAGAGAGCACACGAGTCCCTGCAAGCACTTGCAGGCTGATGGTTTTGGTAGGGAGCTGGGTCTTCTCTTTTAAACATTTAACTAAAATAGGGAGCACAAGTGGCTGGAAAGCCTGGGTTTGATTTGGGCAGAAGCTTGGACAGGTATCAGCCAAGAAGAAACAGGTAAAACCAGGATTTTAGCAGGTCAGGAGCTACTGGCCAAACCCCAAACGAGGCATGTGAATTCTGACTGCTCCACCACAGCAAGGACTGTGGCTGGAGACACCATTCTTTCACGTGGCTTGTACATAAAGTACAACATTTAAGCCCTGAAAGCAGGCAGGGAGGTGAAGAGAGTCCTTCTTCCATGTTAGCCCCATATCTGTGGTCTCCCATCTCCTTCAGCCTGCGCTGCTGTGCATTACCCAAGGATGTAGCCACCTTCCCAGCTCTTGTCTAGCACTCAGAGTGTAGAGGGCTGTGCTCCACCTGAGAACTGGTTTATCCCCACAAACACACTGCAGCCGTGAGGAGAAGGTGCCATGGGCTCTACTTGGCATCAAGAGCCTGAACTGAGCCCTATCCCTGAGCATCCATTCAGACCCAGCACTTTTTCTGGGACTCTTTATTTTAGAGTTAATGATATACGTGAATAACCAAATAGATGAAATTAAGAACATCCACATTAATTTTCCATGCACATGAAAGGGTTGAGGATTTCTCCTCCAGCTCAGAGCAGGAGCCCTGTGGCCACCCTTCACCCAGCACTGGCTTCCAGCCTCACCAGTGTCCAGCCCCTTCCGCCCAAAGATGAGCAGATAACAAGGCAATTGCCATAATGAGTCTCTGTCCTTCCAGCCCTGCTGAAAGCAATTAATAAAGCCAGACACTAATGAACTTGGCTTCACAGCAGCCCAGAGATGGATTATTGCCATTTGAGGTGGAGAAAAACCAAGGCAAGAGCAGGTGGAGTGGCTGACCCTGGTAACGAGGTACCTGGGGTTGGATGCAGGAGCCAGAGCTCCCTGCCTGGAGCAGGGAAAGGATGGCAGGTAGACACAAGGACAACCACAGCTCTCTCATGTGGTGTCTGTGGTTGGAGAGACTGGTTTGTCCACGTTTGGGACAGCAGGAGGGACTCCCCACCCATTCCAGTCCCGTCTCAGCCCTGAGTGGCTTTGGGGAAGCTGTGTCTCTGTGGTCAGAGCTCCCGACACCCAGCACCATCATCCTCCTCTTCATCCTGTCTCCTAAGTTTTGCAAGAGCCCAAATGTGGGCAATGAGGAATGGAGCAGGAGGACCCAGGGGTCCCCTTGCAAAGATATTTCCTCAGTTTGTGACTCACTAGCCCACCTCCCCAGTGTCACTTGTGCCTCTGTTTCACTTTGCTGCATTAGCATTCCACGATCTCTTACCAGTGCAGAAGCCAACAGGGCAGCCTGACCCAGCTGCAGACACGTGCCCAATGTCTCTCCCTGCAGCACTTTTGGACCAACCTCCGTGTTCTTCTGCACTGAGCATCATCTCATAGACAACAGGTCCCCCTGCAGCAACAGCTCCTGTGTTCCTGCTGGTGGGATCACAGTGGGTCTCTCCAGGTCTGCCTGCAAGGGTGAGGATGGCTGATAAATCTCAGGGATGTGGCCTCTGCATCACATGCTCTTACAGCACACGTCCTCACATGCACGTTGATGGCATGCTAAAAATATTCTCCACTTTTTGACCGATTAAAATTTTCCAAGAGAGTTGGAACCACAGCCCACACCCTATCTGTACAGCCAGAGGTTTCCCCTCACGTCCCCCAGCCCTGCCGGGAAAACAGACATTTCTGAACAACATTTCTGGTACTTTGGGGTGGGTTTTTTTGGTCGTTTTAAAAGCCTGGCTCAATTATCACCTTTTTTCAGTAGTTCATTTTGTGATGTCTGGCACAACCCCGGAGCCAAACTTGGCACTGTGACACCCTGTCTTGCTCCCATGCTCCCACCAAGAAGGCTATGGGTGAGCTGGGATGCTCCCACTCCCCACCCAAAGCCCCATTTTGATGGCTCAGAAAATCAAACAAAGAAAATATGTTTTTAAACCAGCTCTCACCTGGTGCTAGGCAGCAAAGAGCTAACCCTGTCTTGGTGACAGCTCTGAATGATGATGGCCAGCCACGATTGTCTTGTCATATCTTTCAGAGGTTCCTGCTGTGCTTGGTAAATCTGAAGGATGCTCACAATCCTCCTGGCCACTGGCCAGGCCCCTCCGTGCCATCACTGACATTTGTGGCAATGTTTTCTTCGCCCAGATTGGCTCTTGACCATGGCACAGAAGCAGGGGAGGCCACAGAAGCTGTTTACACAACAAGGGGATCATCTCAATGAGACCAGAGCCTTTGCCAAACCCAGAGCTAAGCTGATAGGAAGGAGATGTCATCAGTGTGTTTTTGCTAATTATCACTAATAATTATTTGTGTGTAGTTTCTCTTAGGAGCTCCAGTTCTGGCTCAGCCCCCGCTGCTCTTGCAGTCCTATGCAAGCAGAGCAAACTGGGGGGTCCTGCCCCCAAATCCTGCAGATGAGAAGAGAAGGTGGGGGAGTGCAGTGCCTGGTCATGGTGATCAGCATGATGGATTCCCCCTCTTTATGTTCTCTCCCCACTCACACCAGTGACAGCCAGTTAGACCCTGTCAGTCCTCCCTTTGCTTTCCTGAGTGTGTTTGGCGCCTCAGCCTCTTGTCAAAACCCAGCACAGCTATCAGCTTCTCCCTCCCATGTGGGATGTCTTCCTGCTGACATGGCAATCATTTTCCTGTCAACACTCCTTGACAGCACCAGGATTTTCTCATTTCAAGTCCTGGTGTGTCCCAGGGTGATTCCTGGCTCCTCCATTAACCCCTGGCCCTGCAGGACGGGGGTAGCCAGCATGATGGATGCCCTGGTATCCCTCCCTCCTCTCGTTAGCAGCAGCTGACTCCAGTTTTTCCTCCCAGCGCTTACCATACTTATGCAGAAGAGCGTTTAACCCGGAGGTAGAGGGTGTCAGACTTTTCTTCTCCTTTCCCTCTTATTTTCTCGGCTGAGAACAATGGAGGCAAGGTTTGCAGAGGGAGGTAATGTCTTTTTTTAGACTGACTGAAATAATTAGAAGAAAAACCAGGCAGGCTTTTGGGTACATGAGCCCTCCAGCAGGCCTGAAATAGCTGCAGAAGTCTGCAAAGCTGAATACCAGTGGAGAACAATAGCTCTGAGCGTGACTAGTTGTGTTAACCAGTTCTACCACCAAAGACCATTCCCCAGCTGTTTTTCTTGGGCAAATGGATGGCATCACCCCTCTGCCAAAATCCACTGTCCAGAGACCACCCCACGGCCAGGAGACATTACTGTGGCTGAGGGAGCCATGTGGCTACATGGACCTGAGCCCTGGGCATTGCTCCACACCAGCTCTGTGGATCACCCCTCACCTCTCTGTCCCCTGTTCCCTGTCCTGCTGCCCCTGAGACCTGAGCTGACCCCAGCACCAGGGACACTGTCCCACCCTGGACCCTGCCTGACCCCCAGGACCCTGCCTGACCCTGGGGACTCTCTGATTTCAGGGACACTGTCCTACTATAGAGATCTCTGGAGATCCTATGTGATTCAAGGGGAGCCTATCTGATCCTAGGGGACCTGGTCAGACCTCAGGGACACTGCCTGACCCTTGGGACATGCTGATTGCAGGGACTGTCTTACAGCAATGGTCTGGCCTGATCTCTTGGGACTCTGCCTGATGTCAGAGACCTTATCTGACCCCAGGGACCTTGCCTGACCCTGGAGATCCTGTTGGACCCTGCAGACCCTGCCGGACCCTTGGGACCCTGATAGACACCAGGAACCCTGCCTGATCCTGGGGACCTTCTGATTTGAGGGACGCTCTGATTTCAGGGACACTGTCCCACCACGGGGGTCCAGCCTGATCCCTGGTGACCCTATCTGATCCTGAGGACCTCTCCCACCCCAAGCTCCACATCCCGCCCCGGTTATCCTTTCACCCTCGGGTATCCTGTCACCCTCGGGTATCCTGTCCCATCCCACGGTCCATGTCCCACCCCGGAGCCGCCGTCTGAGCGCAGGGACCCCGTTCATCCCTCTGCCCTGGGCTCTGTTCCAGCCTGTCCCGGGGGCTCCCAGCGGCGAGGGGGGGGCCGGGACCGGGGCCGGGCCAGGCGGTGGGGGCCGGGCCAGGCGGCGTCGNCCAGCGGGGCAGCGGGGCGGCGGCCGAGCCCCTGAGCGGGCGGCGAGGAGCCATGGAGCAAGTGAGTCCTGCCGGGAGCGGGGTGTCCCCGGGACGGGGCTGCACGACCCCCGGGACGGTGCCGGGGATGGGGAGAAGCGGCCGCCGGGGCGGAGGGACCGCCGCGGCCACTTCGGGGTGTTTTGGGGTGTCCGCCGGCACTGGGACATCCCGTCCGAAGGACAGCGACGGTGAGCGCGGGGCGGGGGGGTCCCCATGCCCTGCAGTCCCCGGAGCGGCTCGGGCAGAGCCTCGGAGCGCATCCCCGCGGCCCTTGGGATGCTGGACCGGGCCGGCCGGGGAGGGGCTGCGGGGCTCGGCCGGCGCTGGAGGAGCCGGGCTGGTTCCACGCGTGCTCGGGCCGTCCCGAGTGACTCCCGCTGGGGTGTTGTCCTGCCCTGCTGCAGCCGGGCCTGGGTCAGGCTGCCGGCTTGGACATGTCCACGCACCTCCAGCCTTCCCTGCTTGTGTCCTCCTCTTCCCTGTTTGGGACGCGTTTAACTCGGAGAAGGGCAGCGGTGCTTCTCTTGCACACGTCGTTTTTCACGTCCGTGGGATGACGCCCCAGTAATCCATCCCTGTGTGGATTGATTAAGACGCCACAAATTTGTTGGCAAGTTAAACAGGTAGTTTTCTCCCCTCGTCTGGCCACGCAATTATTCCTGCTTACTTTCCTTGAATGAGGTTTTGCTGCTCGTGCACAAAGAAAGCTCCCGGTAGGACGGACTGCCCCAGGACTTCAGTACATGCGATCCCGGTAGCTGTGGGTTGTCTCTCCCCCCTCACAGCCCCTTGTTTCAGCTCCAAACACTCTGTGGCAAGAATGAAAGCTCTTTTAAAACAGCAGGGAGACGGCAAAGCAGTACAGGTTGGTAGTGGCTGAGAGTTATTATCCGCTGGCATCCATGAAATTAATCCACAGCAGAGAAACTGCTTCCAGCTGGCAGGCACCGGCCAAAGGGGCTTCACACCCACCCCAGCATCGACAGACCGTCTCAGTGGCTGCACTTCCTTAGCAATACATGAATCCTCCAGGGATCACTTGGGGAAAGGGGTGTCAGATGTAGTTCCCAAATTTCCACGTGGATCTGAGCAGTTTATTTCTACTGAGACAGTTTTGCTGCTGGGAGCTGGGGAGAAGTGGAAGTGCAAAGAGCCAGGTTTGGAAGATAAAATGGAAAGGGAGAAAAGGAGTGGAGGTGTGGGGATGCAGGTTGTCTCCCGGGGGATGTTCATCTGTGCCTTGCTAGAGAGGAGCGTGTGATAAGTGAGCTGCTTGCTTTAAGTGGGGCAGGACTGACCGGCCAAGGCACTTCTATGCACGGTGTGTAACTTTAAAAAGTGCCACTGTGGTTCAACTCTTGGGGATATTTTTTTGTTGGAAGACATGAAGACTATGTGGGTTTGTGGAGCCGTAAAATACAGGGCAGGGGAGGAGAGAACTGCCTAATTGTTAAATAAAAAGCCATCCTGTCCCCCTGATTTGGGGTCTCTGCTGAGCTGTAAATGTGAGACTAAACCAAGCTGGAGGAGTGGAACTTGTGTTTCACTTTTAATGCCATCATGATATAAGATGCAAAAAAGGCTCATTTGGACTGGTCTTGGGAGTGATGCCTTTGGCATGATCCAGCATTGGAATAACTCGGTTCTTCCTTCATTTACACTGGCTCACTTGGCTGATGTCAGGGGGGTTCTTCTCATGGATTTACCACAAAATCAGGAATGAATCCAGACCAAAAACATCCCAGGAAGGGTAACTTAGTGTTTCTTGCAGAATGCTCACATATATCTGAGTTAACAACAGCAACTGATGTCTTTGTGCCATGCCCCTGTTGTGGTTGTGGAATTGCAAGCAGAGAGGGTGGGATGGACACAATGCCCTGCTCTTGGTGCTGTTCCCTGGCCAACCCCCCCTCGTTGATTCAGGGTAGGTGTGGCAAAAAAGTGATCTACAGAAATGTCAGGCAGCATCCCCAGAACTTTTATTGCTTTCACAGGAACAAATGGCCAAGTGGCATCATCTTGATTTTTATGTCCTTAAGGTGCAGGTGAGGGATTACAGCACCTGCCCCCTCTCTTGGGATGTTCTGGATGTGTGTGAGGGAGAAGGTGCTGACCCACAGCTCAGCAGCTCCATGGAATGCAGAATCACACCCCTCATTTCTGCCTTATAGAGGGGACTGGAGGAAGCAGCAAAGGCTCAGGTGACTCCTGTGCAGTGAGGAGGGCAAAGTCCTTTGCTTGTGGCCACTGTCATCTTCTGAGACCAGAACTCTCCCATCTCATGTCACCTTCCCTTTCCTGAGCTGCTCAGGTGGGGCTTGAAGTCACAGATCCTCTCTGTGGATGTTCCTGGGTCCTTGTACAGCAGGAGGTCTTGCCTGGTGTGGACAGAGCCCCGTGCATGCCTCCATTTAGGCAGATGCCTCCAACCAGGGCTCTGGAGCGACCTGGAGAGGGGGTGAACTCCAAGGCCACCCTTCAGTGCCATGGAGGGCAGATGCTGTCCCCAGAAGGCTGGAGAGGTGGTAAGCCAGACCCCAAACCAGCTCAACCTCCTGCAGAGGTGCCAACACGAGCCCAAACTCTGCTGGGACAGGTTGCTTTTCAGAGGCAGACATTATGTGCTGTGTCTTCACCAAGAGTACTTCTATTTTAAAAACACAGCAGTGTTCACGCTGCAGAGCAGAGCATGGACATATTTACCATGAGATTTAAGCCTTTCTGCCAGGTGGGGAAAAAGAACAGCAAAAATTCATCTGCCAAGCCAAAAAGAGCCTTAAAGAGTAAAAGCATTTTGGCAATTGTTGGTCTGGACTCACTCAAATAAACTCTTCCTACAGGTACATCCCATTCAAAACTGTTACAAGGAAGGTTAAAGTCTGTGCCCAGTTATCTAAAAATGACATCAAAAGGGTGCTCTATCAGGAAACCAGCAGGTCTATATTTGTGCAGGAATTGATGTTTGCTGAAGTCGCACATCTCAACTGAATACAACTTCCTGGCAACCTAAAGAGTCAAGTTTAAAAAAAACCCCACACCACACAGTCCCCCTCGTTTCCCGGAAAACTTTTGGGTGCTCAGTCATCCTGTACTGTGGCCATTTCAGTCACAGCTTGCTACAATTGCAAGAACTTCTGCAAAAGGCAACGAGGATGTTACAGCTTCCAGCCTGGTTTTCTTGTAGGTGAAACATGGTTTATTTGAGTTTCTTGTTCCTAGTCTGCACCTTGAGCCTACCCAGCCTCTTCCTGACCTTAGCAGGGATAAGAATACATGTGGGTTCATGGGGTGTTTTAGCTGCTTTTCCTATTTTTCTGGGTGCAAGTTTCCTCTTTGGAATAACCGCTCACCCCGATGGCAGCTGCTGTCCAAGGGCGTGTTCGCTGGGAGTCTGGTGCATGAAAACAGATTCATTAGCAAGGCTCTCCTCAGTATTTCTGGAGCTCATCTGTACATACTCACTCTGTCCTGGACATGGGAGTGTCCAGCTTCAACTTCTTGCCATGTATGTGGGATTTCCTTGTGTTATGAAACACGGTGTCTGAGGTCCAGCCAGTCCACTTTGTGCAGCAGGGGACATTTTGGGATGTCTGGGGCTCTGCTTTGTCACGCATCCGCTTTTTGTGTGCTGACTTTCTGCAGCAGGATTGCTGCTATTAGAGATGAAGACATGGAGGAAACCGAGTCTGGGGGACAGTGGGGTTCCTGGAAGGAGACTGGAGGATTTGGGCTTGGCCTCTCCTGACAAGTCACAAGGTCGGCGAGTAGTTTGTGTAAGGGGATTCAGCTCAGTGAGGGATTCCCCTCACCTTGTTTGAGGGAAAGAGGATTATTGAGGGGTCCATGGGGTGGTGGGAGCAGCAAGATGCTCCAAGGAGAGGAAATAGGGATCCTGCATCTGCAAAGGCTCTTCCAACACACTGGAGAGAAGGAAAGCTCTCAGAGTTAACCAGTCTGCTGGTGAAGGTGTCAGCCAGAAGCCTGACTGCCCCTGCTCCCTCTCTTAGGTTTCCTGTCTCTGTTTGATGAGAATATTGATATTGGGTATTTCTGATGTTTTTTTCAAAGCAGGGAAGTTCTGCATCTCCTGGTTTTTCCCAGGTCTGGAAAGCCAGCAGCATCCCAGTGTAGGATGCTGGAGCTCTCTGTGCTGCTGCAGGTGGATGACAGCAGGCTGTGACAAACAGCAAGGAGCTAAAGGCAGGACAAAAAACCCACCCCCACTCTTGGTGCTGCCTTCTCTGCTGGTCCTTCCCTCTGCCTGCAAACCACACAGGAGCCTGCTGGGAACATTTAGTGCAGGTGGAATGAAGTCCTGGCCCTCATGCTGTGGATTTGCCCATGGGAATTGTTTTGGGGACATTGACCAAATGTACAGACCTAGAAGAGAAGCTTGTGGAATTGGCCTTGGGCTAAAATGAGTGTTGCTACTGGTGCCAGCAGGATTCATTCTGCTGGGATTCATCAGAGAGCTGGAGAAGCAAAGATGAGAGGAAGGTGCTCGTTCTCAAGGTGCACTTGGTGCACAAGTGAGCAAGGAGTACCTACATAGAGAAGGGAGCAGAGGAGCAAGATGGACTTGCTGCCATCCCAACAGTTTTCCCAGAGGTGGCTGGCATCTGTGCCCACTCCTCAGTCCTGTGGGAGCTGGTTGAGTTTTCTTCTGGAAGCTGCCAGTCTTTTCCCTTGATATATGGTAGGGAGGGCCCACCTTTGGTGGGTGCCGAGATCTTCTCTGGGCAGGCTTTCTGATGATGGAAAGTGCTTTGGATGTAATTCCTCCTTCCTTCTCTCCTTGCAGGATACAAAGGAGGAGGTGTCAGAGAAACCAAAGTCTGCTCCAACTGCAGAGAAATATGGCTGGATTAAGAAAAGCAGTGGGGGACTCCTGGGATTGTGGAAGGATCGTTACATCCAGCTACGGAAAACACAGCTCGTGGTCTACGAGGACGAGGTATGGTCACAGCTCATGGCTTCAGTGAGGGTCAGGATCAGGCCCTTGGGGACACATGAATGTCCCTGTGTTTTTCACTCTTCCCTACAGTCCATTCCTTTCAAAAGGGCTTCTCCAGTTTTCTCCAGAAAGGGTAAACACTATAAAACAAGAGTCAGCAGCTGTGTTTTAGAGTATATTATATATAATAAATATTTTAGCCAGTAAATATTTTGACAGTGCCATTGCCAAAGGAAAAAAAAAAAAAGTGGGGCAGGACATCCTGTGAGAAGGTGGACGGAGTAAAGCTTCGGGCGGAAGCAGGATATGTAAAAAAAGTGGATTGTAACAGGCCGACTTCCCACCTGCTGCTTGAGGGGATGGCAGGCAACCCTGCAGCTATTTGGCACCCCTCAAGCAGCTCAAATTGTTGCTAACCAGACTCTGCAGGGTTTCTTTTAGCCACTGATGGATGCAGGGTGAGACTGTGAGTGTTTGCTGTCCTCCTTAAGCAGGGACACAGCCTGGATTTGGCTCATCTTTTCCCTTTACTTGAGCCAGTTCTGAGCAAAGGACCCCTGGGAGCCCTGTCCTGGACTTCCCTAGATAAACTGCATGCCTTAAGTTCATGGCCACGATTAGAGCTGTTTCCAGACAAATGAGAAATAAGAGCCAAGTGAAATCTGTGCTGCATTTTCAGACAAGAAGAATGAAAAGTGCAGAGCTGGTCCTGCTGGGCTGCAAAGGTAGTTCTTTCCTGAGCCAGACCCTCAGTTTCTGGGCTGGAAGCAGCTTCTGCAAGAGCAGAGCTTGCTCCAAAAATCAGAAATTACAGTGCAGAGCACAAGCTAAGACCAAGAGAGGTTTGAGATGAGGGGTAGGTAAGTCTGAGCCCTGCTGGTGTGTGGTGGCTCCAGGTCTGTGTGTGCAGTGGGACCACAAGGACCACGTGCCCATGCGGTGTCTGACCCAAGGGGGTCTGGGTCACATGTAGGCATCAGGATGATACAAAACCAAAATCCTGTAGGGCATCATGTGCAGTGTGCTAAGGGAAGAAGAATGGGGAAATGTCTCAGCAGCTGCATTGCTGCAATGATTTCAGGAACAACAGGACCAATAGTGAGTTTGGTTCTCTTTTTAAAAAAACATACCATTGCCTAATAAAGAAGATGTGTTATAAACAGATTAGGTTAAAGGGTATTACCTCCTCCTTTATGCTGAACTCTCCCGCTCTTCCCAAATCCCAAAGCTTTCTGGAGGCGTTTGTTCTTAGCTATGAAATGTCATGGAGAGTGCAAGAATGATGACAGCAGAAGTCTATGTCAGGTGATGAGCAGCTCGGAAGGCAGGGGGGTTTTCATACACAGAAGGATGCAGCCTGGTCCTGCAAACTGTTGACTCTCTGCAGATCATTTCCCAGTGCTCTGGACACCTGTTGACTCCAGCTGAAGCTTCAGGAACTTGCAGATTCAAAATCTTTGAACATGACGTAGGTTTTTTTGTAAAGGGCATGCCTTTAAAAACCAGATATATAGAAGCTCTCATTACCACAAGGGAAAAGTAGGCTTTTAAAGTAAGATTAATTTTCACAGACATTCAGAAGAAGGAAAAATCCCAATCATTTAAAGGGTTATTTTATTATCTCAACAAGGAAAATGGCATTTGTAACAACCAGGCATAATGTTTTCTGGTAGCCTGCGGATTGTGGTAACATCCTGTAATAAATTGCATCTGTAAGCTGCAGTAGCTGCAAGGTCCCATTATTGTAAATAAGGGATCATGTTAATATCTATAGGCTATTAAACTGGCTTACAGTGAAGTCAGATGTCTTAGGAGAGGAAATTGCTGCAAAATTATCTGGTAGCACAATAGGAGAGCATGTGATCATGCAGACTTACTACGGGGAAGCAAAGGAAATGACAATTTTCTGCTCTCAGGAGGGGTCTTGTTGCCACAGAATTGAGGCAGTTCATGTTTATTACTGTATTTATCTTCCTTTATCATGAGTCAGGGCAGTGTGGTTGTCTCCATCTTACTGGGGAAGACAGTAAGAACTGGGGAACTAAGTTTTTGAGATGAGAAGGGCCAATGTCTAAGGAGAGTCTGTGGTGCAGTGTGTTGTAGTGGTTTGTATTTCGGGAGCTCAAGGTGCCATTTCCCCTCTGGATCTTCTCCAAATACCTGCTTTGTCTCACCCTGGAGAAGGCCACAGCATCACAGACTATCCTCAGTATGAAACATTTCAAATTGTGATTGTTCAATGCTTGCTGAATTGGAGCCCTAGAAAAAGAAAGGAGATGAAACCTCAGGCAGCAGAAATACAGGCATAATTCCTCAGGTATCCTAAACTAGACCTGGATGGGTTAAACGGGAGGGAGGTCAGCGTCCATGTGGGCGGGCAGGCTTCGGGGCTGAGGATTTCAACTGGTCTGAGCCCATCAGATTTCCAGGAACTCTGCTAGCACCTCCGACTCGATGTGCTTTTATCAGCCCCTCCCGTGTCCAGCCCTTCACGAAGAGGTGCGAATATTGCCTTTAGCAGTTGTTTTCTATGCAGGCCACCCTGTTGATGCAGTTGCCTGAGCCTGGCTGCACTTGTAGCTGAGATTTAGGTGCCAAACAAGAGCAGAGGGGATGGCCAATACATGAGACAGGCAAGAATGTTGTACTGGGTCACGGGAAAGTACAGTCTGAGCAGCACACAAGTACTGTATTTATCATCATCATAGCAGTCTCCTGGAATGTGCTCCTGACCTGCCCTGGGAGCGTGGTCCCAATGTTGCATCTGTTGGTCAGGCTTTGGGTTTGGTTTAAAGCAGAGCCACCTCCTGAAGGCAAATGGCAAATGGTTATTGTGTTACCTGGAGCAGATGGGGTGAAAGTCATCCCACCCGGCTTCAGGTTTCTTTCAGCGGATGGAAAATGAAGGGAAATGGATTTTCTTGTCTGCTGTGCTTCCACCTACAGCACCCTACAACTCTACCCTCACCTAAATGAAGACTCAATTAAGCAAGATGTTTGTATGGTAATTACATACCCAAATGTCACAAAAGGAGGCACCGATGCAAATGTGGGGTGCTTGGATCCTGAGAAACTACTGTGCAGGTCCACACAGAACCAAGCAGGTTATTTCCTAATGGGATTTCTTGTCTTCTTGTCTCTGCACATTCTTGCCAGAATAAAAAACAAACCTACAGAGAGCATCTGAGGACCAGGCAATGCTATGCAGAGGGAATAAGCAGATCAGTATCATTACTCCATGGATTAGAAAGCATCAGTCTTTAGGGTGTTTTTTGTAAGTGTATTATTTTACAGAAAAAAAATCTTACTAGATAAAGTCTTTCAGAAATCAGAGGATCCACGTGGCATTTAACAGTCAGGCAGTTTGCCCCTGGTAGTGATAGCAAGGTGATTTATTAAAACTGTTTGAGAGCCTCAGATAGAGAAATAAATTATTTCAGGTTTGGACATTTTACACTGAATGAAGGGTCCCAGACTGTAAGTGTGTGTCAGGGGGGAGGTCTCTGCTGGTAATTATACCTTAATATAAATAAAAATGTCAGTCTTTTCCCCCCACTTTCTATCAACTTTTCATTAAGGAAATTGTTTGCCTGATGTGATTCTGTGGTTAAGCACATGCATTACAATGTCCAGGTGTTCAGTAATTTTCTTCTTAAGGCCAAGGCAACAGACATAGACATGTTTAAGTTACAAGATCTGCTCTAAGAAGAGTTAATGGAATAGTTCTTTTGCATTAAATCAGGAATGTAGGGGTTCCTGTACCAGGACTGAGCTTGTCCAGAACCTGTGTCTGACACCTGTGTGTTGGGGCAGGACTCTGGGAGTGACCTTGTCTTTGTGTAATGCTGAATATCCTCCAGGTCCCAGGAGACTGAAGGGACCTGGAGACCTGCGACAGGGTTGGGTCTTTCATTCTTCATCTTAGTGGTGCAGGACAGACATAAAGGATCTCTTTGTGACCCAGGTAGGCTCGCAGAGAGGGGATGGCTGCTTGCCAAGGGTAAAACAGAGACAAAAGCCCCATTCTGGTGCTCCCTGAACTCAGATGCTTTGCCTTTGCCTCCAGTATGGAGTGTTTATATTTCTCTGGCTGTTTTCTTCCCCACCCTCCCTGAAGAGGATAACTCACTTGAGAAGTCCAGGTCCCTGAGAGGAAGGAACTGTAGCTTGCACAGTCAAGCTGATGTCACTAGGAGACAGGATCCTGCACGTCCCTGCCCTCTATGCCCTTGTTGCCTGGCCAGGCCACAGTCCCTAAAGCCTCCCCAGGGAGGAGAGGGGCAGCTGGAAGGCAAGAGGCAATTTCACAGCAAAACCACCCTGCCAAGTCCTCCTTGTCCCTCAGCTCAGTACTCTGCAGTCCTTAGGAAGCGGAGGACAACTTGCACGGGATCAGAGGAAAAGTTCCCATCCAAGAGGCAGGAAGGATGGCGTGAACAAGGAGGGTGACAGGGAGCCACTGGGCTCCGCTGGGGACAGAGCTGCTCTTGAGAGCCGGGAGGGTGGGCAGGAGCCGTGGTGTTGGTCTCCGGTCGGAGCGCTGCCAAGCCGTCTGCATCCTGAGCCCGGCGAAGGAGCTGGAGCTGCACCGGCCGGGCGGCAGGGCTGGGACGTGGGCGGTCGTCCACCGAAGGCCAGGATGAGATCACCCATCCCCGAGGCATGTATTCCTGACCTCACCCTTCTCTGTCATTTGCGGGCCGCTGAGGGGTTATTATTTCCATCCCTGTCCTTTTGCAGTGACATTGCGATACCAGGATTGCAGCAGGAGCCTTCAAAGGGCTCCAGTAGCGTCAGCAGGATTTTATCGGCTGGGTTTTAGGTTTGGGCAGGATTAATCTCCTCCTCCTAGTATGCATTCTCCCAGTTCTCATTCACCTACTCAGTGTTAAATGAAGTAAACAGTAATGTCATTAAAATAATAAACCTAAATTAGATCCAGACATCCCTCGGTGGCTCAGACCTTGCTCTGTGTACTGCCATCGGCTCTGCCGGGTCCCCTTGCCCAGATTGGAGGGTTAAAAAACCCGAAACACAGCCTGGGCTCTGCACAGCGACTTAAATGTCAAGTGGTAAAGGGAGGAAATTCCCCGCAGCCCACTTCCCTCTGAACTCTCCATTCCCTGCCTCCAGCCACGCAGCAGCTTCCTGGCTATGACATGTTTCCTCATCCCACACCCGCTCTCCACTACAGGAATTGCTAAATACAAACTCATATGGGTACAAGGAGCTGCCTTGGAAGCAGAGGCTGAGCTGGGGATGGTCATGGCCAGTGGTTTTAATCCAGGGTGGTACTGGAGAGGTTCATGGGCCGTGCTGACTGTAGCACTTCACTGGCAAGAACTGCTCTGAGAGTCTCACTGCTCATTTGTGCTTAGCTAAAGGGAGCATTGGTCTCTGCTGGGCTGCTGGGACATGAAAAATATTATCTGCCCAGCGTTACGCTGCGATTCCTATTAGGGATGGTGCTCCACAGCTGAACTGAGCCACGCACCACGTGTGGAATTTTAGTTATGTTACTGGGAAAAATGAGCCAACATCATGGCCAGCAGTCATCAGTGGAGGTACTCTGGAGATAAATATTCCCTGCTGAGACACTGGCCCAGACAGTTTTGCTGGCTGTATGGGACTGTATTTCCAGTCCTAAGTGTTTTGACAGCTCAGAGCATGGCTGTTAGAGAACTCTGTCCATCGCACGTGGCTTCCACTGACCTTTTGGATGTGAGGGCCAGCCACCCCAGCTCAGTGTGGCAGTCAGGCTCCCCTCTTGTCCCCACTCTGCCTCAGGTTTACTGGGGGGCTTCTTGGACTATCGTGGTGTTTGTGTCATCTTCCCTGTGAAAAAGCAGGATCACATCTCCTTTCATTGTGGGGAGGAGGTAGTATCACTTCTGGCTGCAGATCTCTGGATGAGGCCCACAGTGATGGCAGAAGCTGGTGTTACTGTCCATAACCTGTTATTTGCTCAGCCACTGTGGACCTCTAGACTGTAGCTTAGAGACCAGGGTGTTTTCTTAATGAGATGCCAGCCCAATTTATGGGGCTTGCTGTCTGCGTGCAGGTTATTTTTAAGGCAGAAGAGCTTTTAGACAGATGCAAGGGGAAGACATGCAGAGTTTGATGGTATATGAGTGATTTCAGTGCCTCCTATTCCTAATAATGTTTCATTCCCTCTCTGCAGGATGAACAGAAGTGCATAGAAACAGTGGAACTGGAGAGTTATGACAAGTGCCAGGAGCTGCGTGCGCTACTGAAAAGGAAAAACCGTTTCATTTTAATCCGCTCCCCGGGTAAGAAGGTAGGATTGCCTTTCTCATCACCCTCCAGTCTGCTAACTCCAAAATGAGTTCCCAGACAGCTGCTCCCAGAGCAGATGAAAAGCTCTGAGATTTATGTCCTTGGCAGCCAGGTATGTGTAAGGAGGAACAACACCGTCACACAGACTTTCTTCTTGTCATGGGGAAAGGGTCTTGCAGTGGCTCAACTTTTTCCTCTTGATATTTTTCCTGCCTTATCACTTTCTTTCTTCCACTACTCCCTGTGCAGTGGAGAAGGACCATTCTCTATGGTTCTCCCATGTGCTCTGGGTGAAGATGCATCCCTGTCCCAGCTGTAGATGCTGCAGCTTTGCCCAATTTCCAGTGAAATCAATAATCCCAATGCCTGTAGTCAGCTGGAACTGTTGATCTGCGAAATTCCAGTGCAAAATTACTTGCAGCCAAACAGTTCCTAGGAGAAAAGTTTTACTTTGCAGAATTCATGAAACTCCATGTTTTCAGCTTCCTGCACAGCATCTGGTTAGATCCAGAACCTAAAACCCAGGCTGGTGTTGCAAAGAGACTAGATGTCCATATGGGTACTGGCTGTATGCAAGGACACCCTACCTTGCTTCCCACTTTCATCATCACTACATATCTTAGTTCCTACTTACATACTATCCATTTCAGCGTTGTTATGGGTTAGGATGCTTCATTGTTGCTTTAGGGCATCACACATTGACTTATTTTTAATTTCAGTGTGATTTTATTGGCCTAAGAAATCTTACTAAATCTCCCCATGCAAAGCTGAGAGGTGAGGAACAAAACACATTAATTTCCATAAGAACGTGACCAGGCAAAAATACCAACTTGCTGCATTCCCCCATCTCTGTTTTGTTTAAATAAATGGAGATTGTTTAGTCCTTGTTGTCATTGTTGCTTATCCTTTCACTCCAGTCACTTAGTGTTTATTCATATAATAAGACCCCAGCTGAATTCAGAGCATCATTGTACTAAACTTCATTCAAAACAACCCAACAGGGACTATCCTGCCCCAAAACACTCCTGTGGACCAGGGTGGGGGTGCAGAGAGGTGAATGATGTTCGTTTTGCAAGGAGCCACAGTGTGTACAGAGGAGAAAAGTGATGAAGGCTTGGAAATCCACACCCTGGGCTAGTGAGCTCCTGTGCAGCACCAGAGTACATCAGGGAGAAATTCTTCCCTGTGAGGGTGGGCAGGCCCTGGCACAGGTTGCCCAGAGAAGCTGTGGCTGCCCCTTCCCTGGAAGTGTCCAAGGCAGGACACTTCCTGGGCCAGGGCTTGGAGCAACCTGGGATAGTGGAAGGTGCTGGAACTAGATGGTCTTTAAAGTCCCTTCCAACCCCAGTCATTCTAGGATTCTGTAATTCCAAGTGCACACCTATTCCTAGGGGAGGCCAATAAAATCCTGTGTGTTCAGAGATGGGCTGCATGGTTGGAATTAATATTACCTGCAGCAGTTACTGAGAGAAGAGTACAATAGCTGCATATGTCTCTCAGTGCTCCATGAATCAACACAGGGTGTGAGACCTGTTCCTAAACTTTTTATTTCTTGCTATGAGAAAAATATGCCCAAATTGTGCCCGAAAGGGTAACTTCATCCCTTTGGCATGCAGGCAAGTTTACAGCTCCCTCAGTTTTTCATGCCAGTGATTCAATGGAGACCTAGATAGAGGCTACTTTTCATAAGGCTCTTTTGGTGAAAGGAAGGGCTTTTATAAATGAAAAGTTGCCTGTTTGTAGCTCCCCTCCCACCCTCCTTTTGGCTGGGAATCTGGTGAGGGTGTTGACACACAACATACTTTGGCAGATGTTAGCACAGGCTTCAATTGGGAGGCCAACATACACAACTGTCCTTCTTCTGTTTTGAAATTGCAGCTGTGGCGATACATATCAGCTAAACATTTTCCATTTAGGAGGCTTGCTGCCATCCACCGTTTAAAACCACCCTGTGAGCCAGCCTGCCAAGCCCTGCCACATCTTGCTAGGGGGTTTTTTTGCTCCCTCTCCTGAGCATAATGCTGAGGAACGTAGAAATCCAGTGAGTTTGTGCAACTTAGGAACAAGCAAGGAACAGCCATTTCTGTTTCAGTGTGTAAAGAGGAGTTTCCCTCTTGAGAACAGGGAGCCCAGTTTAAATCTTGGATGGGATATTCTTGAAGAGCAGAGATGAATGTCAGTTAAAACTACACTGCAGCTAAAGTTGCACCAGAATAAATAAATTGTCCTTTTAAACAGTGGCCTTTGGTGGATGTACCCCAGATTCTGCTTGCCCTGCTTTCACAAGGATGACATTTTTGTTAAGCTGTGACAATATGAGCATGTCACACGCCTGCACTGGTATGGAACTGAAAGAAAGCCCCCATAGCTTCAATTCTTCAGCAGAGGAAGCTGGCAGTGTGCAAAAGCCCTGCTCTGCTTGGACATCTCAAATGCTTCATTCCACTCACAGCAGTTCAATGAAAACTGTTGGATGCAGAGAGCTGGGATTCTAAGACAGGCCTGGAGACTTTAAAATGTACTCACCCTGCAAAAAGCAGTGCGAACAATGCTTGGTGTAAACTGCCTGGAGACTACAGAGATTGGCACAAGTCTGGTATTCAGTGGGTCTGAAAGCCTTCAGATGCTGGGAAGTTTAACATCAGATAGAGGGTGGTAGTAAGTAAAAGAGTCCACCAGCAAAGTCCTGCAGCTCCCCATGCATCCTTCCTAGCATGGTCAGGCACCTGCAGTCAGGGGTGGAAACTCCCATTGCTTTTTTTTCCCTTTGTGTTTTGGAGGTCCCTGGAAGTGCCTTCCCCAGGAGCCCAGCCTGGAAGCTGCAGGAGAATGCAGTGAGGCATGGAGGAGTTGCTCCTGGGGTCTGCCAGTGTGGCAGAGATGCTGTGTTATTCCCAGGGATGAGGGAGCTCTTGGTTCTGCTGCAGAAAATCACCAGAATCCTCTGACAGTCATCTCATAGAATCATGGAATGGTTTGGGTTGGAAGGGACCTTAAAGATCATCTAGTTCCAACCTCCTGCCAAAGGCAGGGAGTCCCATGGCTTCCACTTTTCCCTCCATGATCCAACTTGACAAATTCATGTAGAAGAAGGCAGGAAATGACCTTATATCTGGGAGAGAGATTCTGCTGCACTCTTGGTAGTTTAAGGTATTACTGACCCACTGCTGCTCCAGCTTCTGCTGGAGGTGACCACCCTGTAGGGAAAGTCAGCAGACAACACCCCCACAGCAGTTCACAAGCAGTTCCCAGCCCAGTTTAGCCCAGGCTTTGCACTGAAACAGGTGAGGAGCAAGCACAGATTTCTGCAGATCAGCAGAATTGCTCAGCAAAGAGCAAGTGTTGGTAAAGGCCTTAAACTGCAGCCACACAGATCTCCAGATCTCGTCTGTTAAATCATTCAGTGCGAGTACAACAGACTGACCCCAGGAACACTTCTCTTTCCTGGAAAGCAGGCTTAGCACAGCCATCAGACTGTCACTGCTTGAGGAGCCTGATGTCTCGGGGAGGACAGGGAGCAGTGGGGGAGCCTGAGCCCGCTGCCGTCACGGATGGGGATCCGGGTGGGAGCTCTTGCTGCGTGACATCTCGGCAGTGATTCAGCAGGAGCTGACTGGCCGTGCTGTGCTCCCAGTGACTGACAGTAAATTGCATAGCCTGTATTCATGGCTTACAATGGTCACTAGGTTTGGCCATGACAGCTTTTCCTGGCACACCAGCCTGTTGTTTATGGTATGACTCAGTCTCAGCTGGCTTAGCAAGAAGGAGTGCAAATGTGTTACCCTGCCCGCTGCTCTCTTTACTGGTGTCACTGACTCTGCCTTAAATTCCTGCAGGAGAACAGACCTTGCTTAATGTTTTGTGGGAAATATCCAGTTCAGGTGCATGCACTGATATTTGTAAATACTCAAATGAGTAAAGTGCAGATGAGATACACTCATTTATTCCTTGTCTGTAGAGAACTTGGGGGTCTCAGAGTAGTGTACAGAGCTGCAGGGACAGGCAGGACTGTGAGCAGTTCCCCCAGATCCTTCCTACCTTCTCTCACCATCCACTGGATTTGCATTTGATGGCAAAGGGTTGCATGCCAGAGGGACATCTCAGCTTCTCATTAACGAGGAGCCACCCCCCTCCCTGAGGTTCTCTCTGCCCTGCCACAGAGTTGCTGACACCAGCGCTTAGTCACAGTCTGGGAGTCTTTATTTGGAATGAGGCACAGAAAGTGGCATTGGAAGGGGAAGCTTGAAGAGAGGCAGGAATCCTTCCCTTGAACAACATGTACGGAGATTTGTAAACCCTGGTGCAGGCTGCCAGGTCTTTGCCAGGCAGTGCAGCAGCTCAGCTGCTCACAAGTAGAGCTTTCTCATAAGCTTTTATAATCACAAAGCTTTGGGGCAAAATCGTTTCCAAACAAAAAAAGTTTTTAAGCACACACAAAACCAGGCCAGCTTGGACTAAAACAAAATCTGGCCGTCGCTCCAGTTTGGAGCCTTGCCTTCCCCTAGGTTCCCTGCTTAGTGTGGCCCTTCTGCACCCCAGACAAAGGGCCCTTTTTCCAGAGGGCTGTGGGTCAGGCCTTAACCTCTCCTCTCGGCTCTCAGGAAGGGATGTGGTCCTGTTACTTTCTGTGCAAATTGATCAAATAGTCTTTCCTCAAGTTGCTCCTTAACTCCCTGCGTGTCATGGTTGTGAGGGTCTGGCCCTTTGTGGCTGCACAAATGTAAATCCATGGCATTGACATGAGGAATAAATACAGTAAGGAAGAACAGTTGGTTTCTAACAGCAGGGGTGGGCGTAAGGATATCAGGCTTTAGTTCTGTAGAATTTCTGATGGTCCCTTCAGAAGTTGCCGAGACCCAGAACAGTTGCTGCTTTGTTGTGCCATGAACAGGGAGTTGCTAAGAGCCTTTAACTGTCAGTCACCATTAGCTTTGTCCCCCTCATTTAATATAGTCCCTGTTTTATATAGACACTGCAGCAATTTTGGAATGTGGGGCCTCATTGACAAAAGGGCTGAGACTACAACTGCTATTGAAGGCAGTGGGAAGGTGCGGAATACCTATAGGATGTTAAATACCCTAAAAAAATAATTCCAAAAAAGACCCCACTAGTATGTTTTGAACGAGCCTCTGAGTAGCTCATTTCCACACCTGTAAGAGGTGGATAATTTCAGTTGTTCTGTAATGGAATTTGTGAAGGCCCCAGATATTTTAGTGAGAAGCAGGAAAGAGAAAAGACTGACAGGGGAATCGGTAATCCTGTTCTCAGGGCAGGGCTGGAGCAGAGCGCAATCAATAAGATGTATTGACCCATGAGGATAAGACACACAATGGGATAACTCAGTAAGGAGTGTCACCCTGTCGTCAGGGACCATGCTAGGAGGAATTCACACAGCAGGCTGACAATCCCTACAGCCCCAGAAACACTGGGTGTGTCTCATTTTTAAGTGCTTGATTTTGCAACGTTGCTGGTGTGCTTTAGCACAGGAGTATTCCCGCGAGTCTGTGCGGTGTGGGTTAGAGCACCACATGGAGCTGTTTGGATCCCAGCTGGTCTGCCATGGAGCCACCTCTAGTGTGAAGGCGATATGTCCCTCTCCTGAAGTGTACTCTGGGGCAAAGCTGCATAATACTGGTGAGGTGCTCAGACTAAACAGCCATGAAGTAAATAAATAGCACCCTACCTATTGTCCCTGCTGTGCTCAGAAAGAGATAGTAAACACTGAGCAAAGCCATGGGGCTGCCCTGGAGGAAGGGAAGAGCCAGCTGGCTGGAGGACAGGCTATGCAATCATTGATCCTCCCTCCTTATTTGCGACCAATACTTCTTGCCAAGCTCCCTCTTGTATGGTCAGCTCTTCCCTTCTCCTTAGGACAGCTCTGTAGAGCCCAGAGTGCTCGTTTCTGTAGCGTTCACCTCTGGACTTCATCTGCAAACAGAAAAAGCTACTGTGAATTTTTTCACGGTGCCCTTGTGCCGCATTGTGTCTGCGTTCAGCTGAGCCAGGGTCAGTGCAGCCAAGGTCAGTGGTCCGGATTCCTGTATCAGTTCTCTTCTGCGGAGCCACAGGAACAGGGAAGCAGGCAAAGCATGAAGCCTTCCCGTTCCCTGCAGCCTGGGGGAAGTGGGAGATAAAGCATTTTATTCCATCTGAACCAGCCCAAGATGACCTGGACTTTCAGTCTGACTCTGTGAACAGTGTAACCATTTGCTGTACAATGCACTGCTGCTCTAAGAGCTATTCCAAGTGTTTCGCACAAGGAAGAAACTTTCTTACTACTTTAGTTACTAGTTACCGAAATAAAACTACATCAACAAGCTGTTCAGCATAACAAAATCTTGTCATGGGAACTATGCCAAAACACAAAGGAATCTGTAGTTTAAACACAGGCTGGAACTGGATGTTATATAGAAACTGAAGTGATTCAGAGCTGCCTCTGGTCCTGACAAGGAATGCTCAGGCAAAAATTGTCTCTCTGCTCTTGCAGGTTCATGACATCAAGTTTCAAGCTCCAACTTTGGAAGAAAAGGAATCATGGATAAAAGCTCTTAATGAAGGGATCAACAGAGGCAAAAACAAAATATTTGATGAGGTAAGAGAAATAGTTTTCAAACTCCTGTATTTCTGTATCAGTTCTCATCCACGGCTCCTTTAGATAAAAGTAGATCTTGCCCAATCCCCCGTTCTCCCTGCCTTTCCTATGTGCCAGCCACGATCCAAGGAAAGAGAAGGACAGTGTGCAAAGCAGAACAAGTTCCTTCCTTTCAGGCTGGGAGCTTTTAGCCTGTTCAGTTCCCAGCTCAAGAAGGCAGAACATGTAGAGAGCCATTTGCACCCTCCTACACTGTGCTGCCTTTCCCTCTCTCCTGGCAGAGTTAGATGCAGGGAGGCAGAGCAGCTGGATGAGTAGAAGGTGTGCCAGAGGGATGGACTGTGCTGCTAAGAGCTGACATCGAGAGACCCACAGGACATAAGAGCTCACCAAAGTCAGCGGGACATGGTTTGGTGGCTTCAGTGGGTTTGTGATCAAAGAATTCACGGGAGTTCCCCTCTCCCAGTGGAAGCAGCTGGTGTAGAGAAGCAGCTGCAATGCTGAGTTGTGTAGAGCTGGGATGCAGCCTGGAGAGATACATCTTCCCCATGCTGCCATGATCCTCAGCACCAAGCAGCCTGGAAATGCAAGTATTTGGTTAGGACATAGCCCAGTCTTCTAGACTGGAAAAATTTGAAGTGACTCAGTCCACCAGCTATTCTGCCTGCAGTCTGAAGAGAAGTCTGGTGGAAAGTTACTCCATGGCCCCAGCCAAACCTGCCTCTCTCAGCTGGCCCCAGCACACCTGCACTCCCTAATTCCCCTCCCATCCTGCTGCACAGAGTGAAGGATGAAGGTTACACATCCTAGAGCCTGTTTAACCTTGCCCTGCTCTGTGTTAGCTTGTGAATCAGCCCTGAGCTCAACCAAAGGAGCAGAATCTCTTCTGCAGTTGTTTCAGTAACTGAAAGGAAGTGCACAAAACCACCACCACGGGAATGACACAAGAATAAACTGAGCAGGGTAAGGAGGGACAAAGCAATCAGCAACATCTGTTTAGCAAAGGAAACCAAAGCAATGAGTAAAAGTTTTGAGAAAAGGGCTGCTGTATATACAGTGCTAGAGGTGTGAACTCTGAGAGCATGGGCTTTGCTTTTATTCAACAGAGGCCAAAAGCAGGTGGGTGCAGGGAGCAGTGAACTGTACACACCACTCAGCAGCACAGCAAGGTGGGATCTCAGGTCACCTCCTTGCCCTGTGATGTGGGGTTATCCTCCTTACAGAGGGAGCCAGCCTTTAATTCTCATTCATTCCAGTAAGGATCAAACCTCAGATTTAAAGTGTTCCCACACAGGCCAGGCACAGGCTAACCAGTCAAGCCCTCAGCTGGCTTGGATTAGCTGTTCTGTGCTACAAGAGCTGTAAAACCACTCTGCCATATCAGCCAGGGATTGGGACCCATTTTTCCCTTTAAATTCCTGTTTCACCCTTGCCAGCTTTCCTATTGTACAAATTTGTGGTACCAGGAACATGCAAACTTTTCACCATCCCCAGTCACTGCATGGAGCAGATTCCAGCCCTTGACCATCACAGCGTGGGTGGGTCGTGGAGCCAGTCCAGAGAAATACCTGTCAGGGTGCTGGGACCTCTCTCCCTACATGTGTGAGGCAGTGGATTTCTCATTTGATTCCAGGAAATAAATTTGTTAATTCAGCTAGAGTTGCAATTAATCCAGGTCACTGCTCACACCTTCTCCTCAGCATCCTGCAGTCATTAGAGTTGTGGAGGGGAAGGGCTGTTACAAAGCTCTGCTGATACAGTTCACCGTCAGGTCATGGTTATTAATGAGCTTTCACCTCTAAGATGGCAACAGCAGTTTTGGTGCTGTGCTCTGCCACTTGCAGGAGCCAGTCCAAGCACGGGGTGCATTGAGGACAACAAAGCTCCTTGTGTCCTTCCATCCCTGTCCCTTTGGTGGAGCGCAGTTTAGCCATTGCAAACCTCTGAGACCTTAAAGATCCATCATGTACATGCAGGGCTTTGCAGGCAGGCTATAAATGAGCTCTGAGGCAAAGACAAGTGGTGAAATATTCACCCACATCCCTTCATGTGTGACAGTGAGTATAGACATGTCCTGAGGAATTAATGACCCTCTTTCTTTTTGCTTTCCCTGTTAAAGGTGAAAGTAGATGAGAGCCTTTCCTTGGACCATGTAACTCGGGACAGGGTGAAGGTGTCTCACGGGCGCAGACCACCCACGAGAAGTCACCTAAAGGAGGTAAGTGCACCCTCCTGGAGATAGCCATCCCACCAGCTGGAATCACCAAGAGCTGCTGCTTCCACTTAGATCAAAAACCCCAGGGAAAACTCCAGGTACAGACAGCCTAGAGACAGCTGATGGGGGCAACCACTTGCTTTGGGGAAGACTGTGCCAGCACCTCTCTAACAAAGCTCCAGGTTCCCATAGAGCTGTATCTGCTGCAACACGTTACCATATATTTAGCTTTCTGTAACTGATAGGCTACTTCACCATCTGTTGAGAGCCATTAAAGTTTCATTT
This sequence comes from Formicarius rufipectus, assembly GCA_013399695.1. NCBI lineage: Eukaryota > Metazoa > Chordata > Aves > Passeriformes > Formicariidae > Formicarius > Formicarius rufipectus. The sequence continues at coordinate 398,086 of VXAU01005630.1, forward strand.
TCATCAGAAGACACTGACGCTCCTATATTTATTTACTAAGATGTAATGGTTTTGTAGCCACAGTGGTCTGAAGGTAGAAGAACTGTACAGTCTGTGGGGAGAAGCCGTATTTTTATTAAGCTAACTGGAGAAAGCAGACAGGATTTCAAGCTTACAAGCCCTTCCTTAGGTCTGAAACAGAATACATTATTCTCGAGGCAGTTTTATGGACTAGCCTGTCTACTCTTAACTGATTTTTTGGATCTGTCTCTTAAAAAAAAAAAAAAGAAAACCACAAAATAAACCTGCAGTTCATTTCCATGGAAGAGGTTCTTACTAATGTTTGATTCCTGTGATTTATGAAGAAGTTTCCACAGATTGATAATTTAGCAGAGCATTAATCTCAACCAAGGAAGGTTTTTAAATCAAACCTTCTTTCTTCAAACTTCCAAGACTCTGACTTATGTGCTTGCACAGCACTCAGATGACCCTTGTGCAGAAAATGAGATGCCATGAGACTTTTTACTTTGCATGGAAATGGAGGGAGAGCATCTCTTCCAGAGAAATGCATGGGAATGAACCATAGATTCTCATCCACTCCTCCATAAAAACACTGAAGAAAACATGACAAAAGTCACAGCAGCAGTGAAGTGTGGATTCTCTATTGCCTAATATGGGTTGAGTAAGGTATGAAGGCCTTCCCTAGGCACTAAAGACATCTCTCTCCCCTGTTCAGATCGTTATTTTCACAAGATATCTCCGAGGTTAATACCTTTGAGACCTGTCAGCTTCAGCCAAATTCAGGGCAAACTGGTTTACAAATTCAGAAGCAGAAATGAGGGGAAAGGGAGGGGATAGAGCCTGCAGAAAGATGTGTATCACACCTGCTGGCTGCAGATGGGTGAAGGAGATGGCATGGAAGACGATTTTCAGTGTCAAGTCAGGCCAGGTGAGGACGGATCAGGGCCAAGCTGCCAGGATGCAGCTTGTCTCTGTCTCTCAGATGGGCTGGAAATGCAAAGAGAGACTTTAACTAAACTGTTTGCACTGCAGGAGCCTGGCCCTGGCTGCAGCTACGCCTTTGTGTGGTTTTGGGTTCCCTCACACAGGAACTGTCACCGCGCTTCTCCCGCTGGGGCACTGAGCTTACACACTGCAGTGTCTTTGCTAAGTCCATCCTTTTTAGGAAAACTGCCCTACTAGAGCGATTTGCACGCAGCCTGTGATCTGAAGGAGGTTTAATTAGCTGAGGTTTGGCCCTGGTAAGACAGGGATGACATCAGGTTGGAGAAAGCAAGCAGAAGGCAACAGGATTACAATAGTATCCCTGGCCAAGTGATCTAAAGATCAACTTGGATTATATGTTCAAGTAAAAATTTGATGGTCTCAAGAGCAGAAAGCTTTTGGGTAGGTACACTGTAAATGAAGGGGGCAAGGGGATCCAGCCACCACAGGACTAAGGATGAAAATATGGCAGGGCTTAACATTAGCACTGACAGGAAAACCAAGAAATAAGGTTATTGTGGAACAGGCTTTGAGACGTTCTTCTCAAAGGAAGTAGTAAAGTTCTGTGCTTTTCATAGAATCAAGGGCTGGTTTGCATTGGAAGGGGCTTTTAAGTTCATCTTGTTCCCCTGCCATGGCAAGGAATCTTCCACTAGACCAGGTTACTCAGAGCCCCATCCAGCCTGACCTTGAATGCTTCCAGGGATGGGGAGTCCACGGCCTCTCTGGGCAAACAGTTGCCAGTGCCTCACAACCCTAATAGTAAAGAATTTCTTCCTAATATCTAATCCATATAAGATGCCCCCCTTCAGGCCATTCCCTCTTGTCCTATCACCGTATGTGAGAAGTCCCTCTCCAGCTCTTTTGGAAGCCCCACTTTGGCACTGGAAGGTGCTCTAAGGTCTCCCTGAAGCCTCCTCTTCACCAGGCTGAACAACCTCAACTCTCAATTTGAAGCAGCAACCCCTCGCTTGCCATGCTAGTTGTTAGAGTTTTGCACTTTAAGTTAAAGAGTGGAGCACAGGATCGATGATGGGACAGATATTGAAAACTTTCTGTCTTGTATTTCAGGCTGCCAAGTGTACATCAGATGGTATCCTGCGGCTGGATCTGGATATCGTTGACAGTGGACCACCAACCTTTGATTCCACGATCAGTGAAAGTGACAATGAGCCACCTCAAAAAGAAACTCCAAAGCCACCTATGCCACCTAAAAAACCCACTGGCACAAAAGAAAATCAAGATGCAGAGAACAACGTTCCTGACCAGGAACATAAAAAACCTCTATCTCCTCCGTTGCCCCCTGATAAGAAGCTTAAAGAAGGCATCACATCAAAGGACAATGTAAATGCCAAGGAAGAGGACTCTGTAAGCCCAGAGGAGAGCGTAGAAGGATCCCAAGCACCAAGTGAGGAGAAGAAGGAGAACCTCACTGAGGTCAGCAACAGGGTTGTAGCAAAAGCTCCAGTTCCACTCCCTAAGAATGTGCCAAACAAGCTAAAAGTAGCTTGGGACCAACCAACCATTGAACCTAAAGAGGCAGAAGACTTGGAATCATCAGGAGATGATAACAAAGAGAACCTGGCTGAGATTGCTGCTGCAGATGTTACAGAGCCTCCTGTTTCTCCTAAGATTCTGTCAGAGAAAATGCTTGCCACAGTGAACTCCAGCCATGGTGACCTGGAAACCGGGGAGGAGCTGGAGTCTGGCAGCTCCAAGCCCCCAGTGAACGGGATCGCAGCCAGCGAGGTAGCAGAGTTCACATCCCCAACAACTGAAACAGAAGAAGGAAATGGGAGAACTGCTGCTGAGAAGGAACAGCAAACTTCAGCAGAGACAGAGACTTCCTTAGCTACAGAAACAGGCCATGAGAGTGTAAAAGCAACTCTTGAGAAGAAAAATTCTATAGAAAGCACTTCAGCTATCAAGCTTCGCAGTTCTTCTCTGGGAGACTTGCTGTCTGATCCCAAACAGAGAGCACTTCCAGGCCAAGGTTTCCTGAAGGATTCCAGTCAGTGCTTAGCTAAAATAGAGGAGAAAGTTGCTAATGAAAGGGAAAAGGCAGAAAAACTTCTGCAGAAGGTTTTACGTGAAGGGTTGGAGCAGGCCCAGGAGGGGAACGGACCCCCAGTGATGGCAGAGACATTGCTCAATGAGGCAGTAGAACAACTTCGTCAAGCTACACAAGTTTTGCAAGAAATTAAAGGTCTTGGAGAACTGAAAAAAGAAGCAGCACAGAAACAGAAAGAAAAGCAAAAGGATTTAGTGACTTTTTATAGGAGAAGTGCCCCCTGACATACTCTGCAGAGACTTCTGTATCAGAATCACAGCTAAACATTTGCCATTTATGATTTGTACCATTGCTAGGCCAGTATTTAAAGGTGGTCTTTTGCTGTGCACACACCATGTTTGTGGGGCAGAATTGAGCTTTCAGTTATAGCATCTTTCTTTCTTCATGTTGTACGTACCAGTCTGGTTCTAATCCTCTTAGCACAGCAGAAAGTTACAGGACAGTGAACAGTTTCAAAAATGTGAATGCTCTTTAAGGATTCTGTCCAAAGTCCTTTCAATGGATCAGGCCTTAAAAAGTACTGGTAATCAGACCAAGCCAGATTTTTTAAAAGGAGCAGGAAGACTACTCTAGCAAAAGCCCCTGTCTCTGTATTTACAGACAAGCAGATACCAGATTACACTGGCACCTATCTGGTTTGCCCAGTTAAATCATTTAAGGATAAATGTAGTCAGTGTTTGTTCACTTGCTGGCAAGGTTTCCCAGACCACCTGGCCCAGTGACATCTAGGAATGCAAAGATAAACGGTTTAATCTTCTCCAAAGATACTCATAAAACCACATCCACAGTTAAAAAGTGACCTCACACAGAGGCAAACCAAAGTGGCTGATTCCTGACTCCAAGTAGTGTCCCTGATCTGGTGCAGCTGTGTGAAGGCACTCTGAGTCTGGTTCTGCAGAGCTTTAGGTGTGCTAAGCACTGCGTGAGTGAACACAAGTCTCAAAGCAACATTGCCAGGCAAGTGCTTATAGTTCCTCTTTCAATAATTTGGAAATTGAGCTTATACTTGGCCTGTGAAGGTGTCTCCTAGCAGCACAACCCATTTATTACGGAGGACCATACCTATCTGGTAACTCTGAATGCCCTTAGCATTGTTGGAAACAATTCCCCAGGCATTTGGAGAACTTATGTCCAGGAGATCCCTAGAAGAGCTGTCACTAAGAAGCTCTGGGGAAGTGTGTTCCCTTAGCATTGTCTTGGGATGTAACTGACAGGAGCAGGCACACCAGGCAGTGGGTCTGGATGAGATCCCTCTTCCCACTGAACACATCTCTACCTGCTGTATCCTGGCCAGCCTGAGAGCCAGGGTTTGGCCCGAGCTCTGTAATTGGAGGGAAAGGCATTTTGCACACACAGCTTTGGGGCTGGTCCCAGTGGCTTAAGTATATTAAAATAAAAATGCATTGCTACAGAAGGGTCTGAGGAAGGCATTGCAGAAGGCTCCAGCACAATTCCCACAGCTTCCCTGTCCGCCTGCTGAAAGCAACTACAGTTTCTGTGGTCTTTAGTGATTACAGCAGTGACAAAATCATGTCTTTGCACTACTGCTGTAGAACCCTGTACCTGAGCTGGGCCCCCTCCCCTATTCTCTAGAGTTGCTCTGAGGAGAATGTGACAGCCCAAAAGGCTTCTTTGCTTGAACCAGACTCTGAAAGAAAAGGCGGATCTTCCCAGTCTGGTTCTAAGGAGTGACATGCTACCTAAACTCTTTTCTCGCTTTTGCCAGCACTTCCCTCTCAGTTCACCCATTTCTTCTTCTCAGTTCTGAGGCCTCACAAGGCTTCTGTGGTCTGCAAACACCCCCACAGCAGCAGTAGAGTTTCATCTGAGCCTTCTCTTAGGCTGGGCAGTGGGCACTTCAGGTCTGAGCACAGAAATGTTGGTTTTGGGTTTCCAAATATCCCATTTTTCACCACCTGGAGCCAGTAAGACAGGTAGTGATTACAATTGATGCTTCTGTCTCTTTTGATTAAATCAGCCTTGGTTTTGGTGGTCCATCCCCCTCTTAAGAAAGCCGTAGATGTCACATGGGATTTCACTTGTTATTCTCTCACGTGGAAAGTTCTACACAGTCAAACACTCAGGGCTCAGGTGCCAAAAAGCTTTGCTTTGAGACAAAAAGTTTCCTACATCCTAAGCCCATCGCCAGGCACACAGCCTGGAACAAACTCTGGATCTCAAACTCATTTGCTGCTGTAGATTCAATGTGAACCATGGGTCATATTCACCTTCCCAGACACACTTAGGACAAGGGCTAAGAACACAGACAGTAATTCAGTGCCTATCTGCTCTCTAAATGTATTTTTCTGCATGTGCACTTTTGTTTACCGAACACTGTGTGGTATGAATGTAAGCTGTCAGAACCTGGTGTGCACTGGAAGTCGAGGGACATCAGCTCCAGAGAGAGCAGGTTTTTGCAGGGTGAAGTTCTGTAATAAGAGATAAATTAGATGGGGAAAAAAAATCAGTTCACACTAACAGGAATATACACAAACCCAGGCAAACTCTGGGTATAGGTTCCTATCCCAAAGCTGAAGCCAGTCCTAAACTCCAGGACTGGCAAATCAAAGCCTGGAACTGAAATTCAGGAGGATGACAGCAGCTTATGGGGTAGCTGAGTCCCCTAATTTATATACAAATGCTTTTGGTCTCATGAGCGCTTTCTCGTGGCAGTGTGTTCTGTGGATACTCATCTGGAAAAGTGCTGATGAAAGTACCCAGACATCCCTATCTGTTACAGCCAAACCTACAGGATGTGCTTATATTTACTGTATATTTTTATATTATACTGATTATTCTAATGAGTAAATGTCTGACATTTTACTGAATACTCATCAGTAGGAATCCTAGCAGATAAATATCCTATATCTGTTAGGAAATGGGCAAGTTAAATCATTTTACAAGCTACAGTATATGCTGTACTAACAGAACATACTAGATTTGTATTATGTCTTGTAAATAGGTATAACTGAAGTGGAATCTCTGTGGCACCCAGTAACTCTTCTTCTGCAAATGCTGTATTAGAGACTCTTGGTTTTAACTATTTTTTTCTAATAGGTTTAGCAGTTTCATCCTAGAACATCCAGTCTTCTATGGCAACTCCCATCTTCAGCAAACATCCTGCCACCATGCACTTTTTTTTTTTTTAATCTTCCTTTAAATTTACATTTAAACTTGCATCTAATTCCTGGCTGCACTAAGGCTGGATTTTTTGTGCCTGAAAACCCTCTGGGCATGGAGCGCTGGGGTGTGAGTCTGTGTTTTGGGCTGTGCCACCAGGTTACATGTCTGTGACAGGAAGGAAGTGAGTTTGCAAGTGAGCAAGTGTGTTTGACGATCTGAAAAGCAGCTGCTGCAGCCCGTGGAAAGGCAGCACTTTGTCTCGTGCTTCTAAAGAGCTTAGAGATTTGGCAATAAAACCTCCTTTTAAAAATCTGCTGCTTCAGAGCTATTTGTCCCAAAGAGGAGCAAGGAAGAGCCACCAGAAGCAGCACATTAAGGCTTGGCCCTGGAAGAGGGAACGTTGTGCAGGCTGTGGTCAGACCGGGGTGATGGTATGCTAACCACAAGACTGGAGGAAGGAGAAGCACTGGGGGCTGCAGCTGGCACAGAGCTGGAGCTGCTGGTGCACACAGAGCAGTTCTTGACTCATCCCTGCCTGCCAGCTTGGCTGCCCTGGCCACAAAACACAGCCAAGGCCAGGATCTCCCTCTGGAAAGCAGTGGGAAGCATCATCTCACCAAGTGCAGTCTCCAGCAGTACTGGCTGGGCTGCCCTGAACATCTTCATGTGGACTCTCAGGTGTCTACAGAAGATGAAGCTCACTCAGCAGTCACCACCTTGGTGGTGAGCAACACCAGAGCCTTGTTCCTCTGCCTGGATGCCAAGAAGCTGCAGGAGGAGAAGGAGCTGGTATCACAATGACTCCTTCCTTTCTGTGAAAACTGGGCACAACAGTCCAGTAGGTTCAAAAGTTACAAGGAAGCAGGGAAAAAGAGTGCAAGTACACGTGCCATCCTATTGAATAATAAGAACGTTCATTTGGGTAAAAAATGTGGTTAGCAAACCCTCTAACCTTTATGGGAAGGGAGCTGATCCTCAGAGGAATCTCCAAGACATGGAGGTGATTTCTCCAGATATGCTGCAGAGGAAGGCACTCTCTTCTTGCACTAAGAAAACACACAACACATCACATTTCAGCCTGAAATTAATACTGGTAAGGAAAGGAATTGCCCAGCACTATGTGAAACAATGTAAAAAAATTGCTAAAGAAAACATTCATAGTATTGGCATATCAATCATTTGCCTGACTTGCTTTTAATTCAATGGATAATGATGTGTTAGTGGCTTGAAGAGACTGACTTATGTAATCTGGAATAGAAAATGTAGGTCCTAGATTCCTTACAGTGATCCTACAGAACTCAATAATTTGCAACTGAAAAAGAGCACAAAGAGTTCTTCCAGTCCCAGGGGGCCAGAAGATTTACTACAGCCTTGGCTAGCCTACACTGATGACTAATTATTCTTGCTATTAAAAAAAGCATGTTTTATCTTAAATATGAGTCATCAGCAGTGAAGTTCTCCAAGATTTCTCCTTTCCAGTTTAAGAGTCAGAAAGTCTGTAGACATAGAAGGTGCCTGCTGTGTTTAGAGAACGGAGATCCCTGTTTTGTTATGCTTTGAAAATTGACATACTTCAAAAAGCCAGTGCTTAATTTATTCGAGGAAATTTAGCCACTGTGTTCTTCCAGCCCTTACCTCACAGCTAAGCACCCCACAGTATCTCTGTGACAACCACAGGTAGGTGATGCTACAAAGCATTAACAATTTCATTCTCAGCAGCACTCCTAATATCTGAGATCAACGTGAGGTACTTTAAGCCATGTATTTTCCATCCCCTCCTGAGTACCAGGGATCCAGTCCCACCAGCTTCCTTTCAGCTGTGCAGCATTAGTCCCTTCTTCCTGAACTAACCCAGCCTGGCAGTTTAGAGGTTGTAAATGCCACATATGAAGAAATAGTGAAAGAATCCTACCTTATAGTGCATCTTTACTAAAGATGATACACAAAGCACGTGTCTTCACACTTATAGGGGGGAAAAAAAAGAAATCTGGAATGATGTAGGATGTTATTACAGAAGGGTTCACTGTCAACAGCTTATCATAGCAACAAGGTAAAGGGAAAAAACAAAGCTGCCTTAATTTGCTGGAAAAAAAAGCACTAGGGACTTCTAAATAGAACAGTCATCTTCCAGGTCCAGGATGGGTGTATTCTAGAATGGGATCCACAGAGGGACCTTCATCACTGGAATTTCTTAGGAGCAGATGTGCAGGGAAGGTGGGAATATCTCACCTTCTTTCACATAGAAAGGTGGATATTACTGCTGCCTGAGGTCCTTCTCAGCCATATGGTTTCCATAGAACACTGGCAGAAGCCTCAGCAGCCAGACTCAGGGAATGATAAACTTCCCAGGCTATTCAGGTCTTTAACCCTGGTCTCCCTATCACTGAAGAGCTGTGAGATGATAAATGTGGTGCCCTAGAAATCTCCTACATATCATGCTCATACCTCAGCAGCCTGGACTGCTGTCCTCAAATTTATCTTCTTCTGCTCCAGATTTCCGTTCTCATATCTACCCACTTTCTCATCTCATGCCCTTTCTCTGCCAGAACAATTGATCTTTAGAAAGATCAGTGCTGTGTTGATAGAAACTTTCCATAAGTTTCAGTTGTGCTGCTGCCAAGAAAATCCTTACTCCTCACCCTCATTGGATTCATAAGCCATTTTCTACTATCCCTTACACCAACAATCCCCATATCTTCCCTCCCATGACAGGTAAGTTTTTGCTTTGGAACATGGGCATTTTTCAAAAGAGGAAATGGATTTTAAAATTATTAACCCAAAACATAAATGAAAGAAGTCAGAATGTGGGGAAGCCATTTTTCTTTTCCTAACCACACTGAGTTTTTTTCTAGCACCTTCCAGTACAATGACCCCAAGGTGTTTTGTGGCCATGAATTAATTTTGACTTGTGGTGCAACCAGGGGAGATAATGGAGCTTCTCACTCTGCAGAATGAAGGCAAAAAACTTTGAAGAGTTGGGCTCCAAACCCATTCTCATGCAGCAGATACTTTTATGTTTCATTGATGAACTAGTGATATTTTGCACTAAACATTGGATGACCGGAACATTAGATGACCAGATGAAGTGCTCCTAAGAACATAAAAAAAACCCAAACAACAACCAAACAAAAAACCCAATTCTGAGAATTTGTCCTTTGATGACTTTTCTAACCCTTAGCAGGGATGGGAATGGACTTCCAAATCCTACTTGTTTTGGGCAACATGACAGTTAAAGAAGTGATATTCCTAACCCATAAGTGAATAATATATACTATGAAAATACTATACAGATCTGTTATATCTACCATATTGTTAATTTAAAAAAATAAATAAGATCTTGAAATAATTTGGAGATGTTCTGGAGGAAAAGATAAAGCCATCTGGAGCAGAGACTGTAAGGAGAAGTCAGAGCCAGGAAGAGGGCAAGATGTGGGAATGCAGTGCCAAGACCCAGCTCCCATTCATGGGTAAGGATATGACATTTATGAAATGGAAACAGATCCAAAGGCTCCTTCCCCTCAGAACTACATAGCAGGTCCATATCCAGAAATCAGGATATTTGAAAGCTGGTTACTGTCTTTCCTTTACCCTTTATTGAAACATTTAATTCCCTCATGGTCTCTAAATAGTTTCAGATGCTTGCTGAATGTTTTAACTATATTAATATTTTCCCCTCCCTTCTACAAAAATTCAAGCAGTTTTGGAGGAGAGTTATTTTTTTTCTTCCAGAAAAACCTACCTTGAACAGAAAAAAGTGCTTCTTAGAGGAGAAGTGCTTTTAGATAAAAGTTACAGTACACCACTCCACACTGGGATATTTATCACTGAAATTGATAAAACATAAGATCTCCAGAAGTCCAGCAGATATGCAAAGCCAGCATGACTAACTGAGCAAGGATCTGTGCAAAACAAAACTGCAAGCTTCTCTGCTATTTCATTCTTGACAAGAAGCAAGTTTTGAAATACTGGCAAAATCCTCCAGGTTTGTTTAGACCACATCACCATGGCAGCAAAGCACTGCCCAGCTCTTTTTGTATTGCACAGCTTTGCAAGGGGAAGGGGAAATGAGGCTCAAAGGAAAAAACACGGCCAGATGTCATATGGGAGATCACAGGAGATAGAGATTCACACCCACCTTCTCCAGTGCCAGTCCCCAGCCCGTGCAGATCCTGCCTGTCCAACCACAGAGCCTCTGAGCAGCTCTTTCTCTGGAGCAACACTGAATTTTCAGCAACACTGAATTTTCAACAGCACGGGTTGAATTTCCTGAGCGAGGCAAATAAATTCCACTTGTTTTTGACTGCCAAGATCTGGTGAATTTCTGAAAGGTCATCAGTGCAAACAACAGATATGGCAGGACTGCTCTCAGCCTGGCCACACTTCTGCTGTTCTAACCAGGTGGGTTCAAACCCACCCACCTCAGAGGGTGGAATCAGGGCCTCATGAGAATTGCTGGTGAAAAATTTTCTGGTGAAACATTTCCAGGTCAAAACAGCGACACAAAGCTGTTCACAGAGGACTGCAGATGTGGAAAAGTGTGATGGTTAAAAAAATGTATAAAAGAATAGTTTTGAAAAGTTGACATTTCAAAAGGGGACAGTTTTGCTCTGCAGCTTAAAAACACAGTTTCACACTTCAGTTAATTTACATTTATTAAAGTAATTAACCCAGAGAGTTTTTAAAAGTATGAAATTACATTTTGATGGAGCTCATGTGATTGCTTCCTGTTTGCTCTTGGCAGTTTTAATTTTTTTTTTCCTTGCTCTAGATAAAGGGAAGAGAATTGACATCCTTGGGAAGGCTGAGAAGATGTGAAAGCTCATCTGCACAGGATTCCTGAGCATTTAATTCAAAATATGGCACAGGGTTCCAGCCTGGCTTCTCTGCCTCTCCAAGGAGCATTGTTTCATTCTCAGATGATTCAGTCAGCCCATGAGCTGTGGTCCATTCATTCTGGCTCAAGACAACTGTAGTTGCACAGGTACAGAGTTAGTTTTTTTAAATGAGAGAAAATGCCATTTTCTCACACAATCCCAGTAAATTTGCAGACATCAAAAGAAGTCATCCCTAGAACATTTGTAAGGACAAGTTTGCATTCAAGAGTGTCATGTTCTGGTAAGCTGCTTATTTGGAATTCAAGTGTATTCAGTGCTAGACACAGGAGATGTAAATTTGGGGACTTGGAGCCAAGGTCACCATTCCTATAGAACAGCTTCTGTTCTGCTCATTGCAACAGGGGCAGAGGGCAACTTCCACAGCAGCCCCAGCCTGGTTAGACACCACTCCCATGGACTATGAGGCACGTCAGCAGAATAGAAGGAATTTTTCAGCCCTTGGAGGACCCTTCCCATTCACCACAGTGAATGACAGCAAACTGAAATGCAGCCAGTGCCTACCCCAGTTTCCTGGCATTTCACAGACACTTGCATTGGGCAATTGTCACTGGTTCTGTCCTACCTAGAGCTGCCAGATACTGCAACAAACTGCTTTAGGGAAGGACATGCCATAAATACTGTGGGAATAGCATTTGGGTTTGAAGATGTAATGTCCACAGGTTGGTTCTGCACAAATGCACTGATGAGAGGAGCTAGTCCTTGGGTTTTGACCCCAATTTCTAGATTCAGCAATCAACAGAGGCCAACAGAGTTTAATCATTAGGTTTTTTTTCCAAGCGGTGGGGCACTCGACTGAGTTCCCGTGGCTGTAACTCAGCTGTGTTACAAGCCATCTCCAGCAAGAAGGCACTGGAGCAGGAGGTAATTTGAGGGTTGGCTCCCAGAGGGAATTTTCCCTTAAAAGGATAACTACATTGTCATGATGAAACCAGCTCACTTCCACTGCCCGCAGAGCCTCTCACAAACACGGCTGCCAGAGCTGGGGGCGGTGGCGGGTATTAACAGCAGCCAGGCAGCAGCAGCAGGGCAGTGCCTGCTCCTGAAATGCTACAGAGCTGCTCCAGCCTCCCTCAGCCACGCTCTGCCATGAAGGGCAGCAGGACACGCAGGCAGCCCCAGGAGGTCACTTCAATGCCACGTAACAAGAGGCCAGCTCCTACCATCTGCTTGAGGTACAAAGAAACCCAAGTGAGGGACTGCAACCAAAGAAACCAGCCTCACAAGGACCATTTGCACTCAAAATCAGCAATATTTTCAGAGAGGAGCAGGCAGCATGCCAGCTGAAAGCATGCCAAGACCATGCAGGAGTTTTTCCAATTGAATATTTTTCCACCAGAAAATAACTGAAACCCTGGCTTTTCATTTGATAGTCAGTGGACCTATTCTTATTAAAGCTCTTTAGATGGGATCAAGGGAAACCATGAGAGGACAGAACCCTAGGGTGCCCTCTGGTCCAGCAGAAGGCTGTTGAGAAGGCACAGTCAGGTCTAAGGCCAAGCTTCCCTCTGGAAGGCAGCCCTGTGACTTGAACCTCAGCCTCCAGCAACCAAGAGGAAACTGCCTCTGCTTTAACACAGCCCTGCTCCAGACCCAAGATACTTCCTTGTCCTCTGGACACAGCCCACCCACCAGGAGCTTTGCACTGTGCTCTGCTGTGCAGTGCAGGAAGGGCTGCATTGTGGTTTTGACATGGAATGAGGCTGAAATGGGAAAGGCTGGGTTTGGCCCAGCTGTAGTGGCAGGCACCAGTTCCCACCTCACAGCTAAAGCCGCCTTATCCAGATCTTGGGTGAGGTTTTCAACTCTGACTCATGCTCCTCTAGCACAGAATAAACCACCCATCACACTGCAGGAGAAGGAACCAGGGCCTGGTGTTTCCCTGTACTCTGATGAGCAGACAAACTTTGTGCAAAGTGAGCAACAGCCAGGTCTGAAGGGAGCAGAGACTCCTGAGCTGCCAGTGCAACAAAGGCTTACACAAAGGAAAACACCATCCCTTCCTCTTAGGACTGGTGGCCCACAGAACCCACATACATATCAAGTCCTTCTATCCCAGTGGGGAAAGAACTGGCGAGACAGATTTCTGGTCACCAACAAGCCAGTGTCACTAGAAGCAGGACCTCCTAGAACTGAGCACCTTTAAGAGACAGACCACTAGCTCCCTCCTCCACACCACAGGTCAGCTCAGGAGCTGCAGAAACTCTGCAGCCATTCCCAGTTCTGCCTGGTGGTTGTCCCAGCTGGTTGCTACACCTGTGAAGTGTCCTCTTGAAAGAGTCCCATTTCAGGAACTCCACAAACAGCCATGGAGATTCAGCACACTTCCTCTTAGCTTTAGGGTTAGAAAACTTTATTTTCTAATCAGTATTTCTCTGTAGAGAGAATATTAAAAGTTACAGCAGGATAAGTGTGTTAGTGCTGATGAATTCACTCAAAGATTAACAGCAGAAAGCTGGAGAATTACAGGTGGCTACAGGCACAGACTGGTTGCCATTTGGTTTTCCATTTCTATGAGTAACAGCAAGAAAATGAGTCAGACTCTATAGCTGAGTCACACGGAGTGAATATAAACCTGCTCTTCAGACCAGGAAAACCTGGCCAGGTGGAGGAAGAGCTCTGCATACTTCTGCCCTGGCTAAACACAGCATGGTGTGTCCATGGAGCTGTGCAAGTCCTGCTTCAGGGCCTGGGATCTGCAAACCTGTCCCAAAGGATGACCCCATGGTGGAAACATATGATAAACATATGACAACATCTGCCTTCTGTTTCCTGCACTGTGTATAGATTATCTCTCCACACAGATAACCCCGTCCTTCTCAAAGAGAAAGCTGGGGTTGTGTGTCTAAAACACTGCTGAGACCAGTGACAATTTGAATAAGCTCCTTCTATACCTGTTCTCAGGCCACGTGCATCACCATATTTCAGCACCATCTGCTCAACACTCGAGTGGTATGATTACACATCTGCCTGGGGTTGTTTGTCTCTCACCCATCCTGAGCACTGAAGTCAGAGGTGGGACAGGCAAAGTGCTTTCTGCATTCACGTGTGCTCCCTCCACACAGAGCAGAACTGACTGCCAGCTGAGCTCCCCCACCTCCTCTCCACTGATGTCATTCTTTTCCATGTTGCTTGTTGTGCCCAGCAGTGAGGGAGCCCCGGAATGGTGGGCTGCAATAAAATAAAAGTCATCAGGCTGCAATTTGACATCAGCAGAACTCCTTATAGAGCACAAGACTCTGTCTGCTGTCCCAGCCCCCTCCCCCTGCCTCCAATTCCAAGACCATAAAATTACTCATTAGGCTTGGAACAAAATGCACTTGCATGTGGCTGGAGGAAGAGACAGATGTTTCAGGCTCTGGAAGAAAATTGCTGAGAGAGAAAAATGAAACACTTCCAAAGCTGCACCGCTGCCTCCTAACAGTGTGCTTGCCTGCTCCTGTTGCACTCCATGGTTTTCCATGGGGTCAGAGAAGAAAGGAGTGATGGCATCACAGCTGAGCAACTCTTTGCTTCCACTTTGCTTATATTAATTCCTCAAACACAATTCTCTGTTTCTCTGCAAGTTTTGCACTGAGTTCTGTAGTATGGCATAAGAACTGCTTAAGAGGGATGTGCCTCTGGCAGTAAGTTTCAGCACTTTGGGTTTATGGTTGAAAGATCCTATATTTCAGCTGCACTTTTGTCTTTAAAAGAGCAGGGAAGAGATTGCCTTTAGGAGCCAGACAGTCCTCAGAGGCCCAGGAAGCAGAGGATTCTCCCTCTTTTTACACATGCAGGAAAGTGAGAATAAAAACATTGCCTTCAGGCAGTCAGCAAGGGGATTAGGGTTCAGTGTCCGATTATTGTTTGGTTTATATGAGGCAGCTGTTCCCACCTCCCATAACCAAACACTTGCTCAGTTAACCATCACATTTGAACCAGGGAGGGCCAAGGCCCCAGCTCCATCACATCATTTCTCTTCTTATATTCAATAAAGAATACTCTGCCTTTTAGATCTTTCCCTGCTACTTTTGCTTGTGGTCACAAAGTACATTTTTAAGAGCATGCTGGTGGTGTATTCCCAGTGGTGGTGTATTGAAAGACCAGCATCCATGATTTCAGTAGAGCAAACAGTTGAAGACACAGCCAGAATGACCATTGTGACCTGATCATCACCATGAGACAGAGGTTGTCACACCAGTAATCTCCCAACTACTGGTCAAACCTGGGACTCAGGCATTAAGAAAGTTTGAACACAATGGGCTAATACTGACCTCCTTCAGCAAAGCATCACAGAAATAACAAATGTGTCCCCCCATACAGTATTTTCTAAGATATCATTCAGGTACAAATGGTACTGGACAAGTATTTTTTGCTCCTCATGTATTCCTGAAGTATAGATGTGAGCCCATTCCTCCCCAGATGGAAAGGGAATATACTGAGTTGGAAGATATGGTGGACTCGTGTCAGTAAGCTCTGTGTGGAGGTCAGGGATCAACAGGAGTGAACTGACCACCAGGACAACCCTGGCCACAGTGCTAATTATGGGTAAGCTTCACTTTCAAAGCTACATAGATGCTTAGGCTCATTTATCTTTTCAAGGGATTTAAAGGCCTATCGGCTTTGGGAAGTGAGAGTGAGCAGAGAGGGAAGTGCAAAATCACCAGCTGAAACTTCCAGTTGCTGTTAACATGCGGCCAATTATCTGTGTCAACACCAAGCAGCACAATCTCCTAGGGCAGGGCTCACTCACCAACCCTCTCTGACATCTTTGACTTCCCCGAGACTTTTTCTTACAAACAAACAAACCCTTCAGTTTCTCCAGTGTGATTTCCTCCCAATCCCATAAATACCAAATTACTCCTAATCCTAAAGCGCAGAACATCACTTTGTGATTCAGATTGCTTCCTGAGCTAGGAGCAACAGCTCTGCTGAAATACCTCATTCTGACCTCTGTGAAACATTACACAGGATGAGCAGTCTGGGAAGACAAGAAAAATGGAATTGCAGGCTTGTGAAATGGACACTGACAAAAACCTGAAGTGTCAAACTCACTCAGATGCAGTCTGTGTTTAATCCAGTCATCAGACAGTCTCGGTTTAGCTAAATATTTGACTTCAGAATTGGGCCTGAATTATTACTGGCAAAGCTTCCAAGCTCCACAGGTCCCTCTAACAAGCTGTTCTTCTGTGGAAGTCTTGCAAGGAAATGAATGCAGCCTTTGATGAAAGTGCTGGATCCCTTCTCAGGCTTCCAGAGTAGGTTTGTGGAGTCCCGTTAGGTGTCCGGGCCTTCTAAAAACTCCATATGTTGACGGTTAGAAGCTACAGGGCTGATGTTTGTGTGCCTTGCTGGTATGTTCCCAGAGGAGTTCTGGCTCCACAGCATGTCACAGGAACAGAGTTATCAAAGAAAGCACCAAAAATAACCTAGTCTACAGAACAACTAAAAGCCTAGCCCAGACAAAAATAAATAAGCTGGAGCCACACATGAAGCCATGTAGTCAGAGCTGTAACGTGTATTCCATTCTAATAGGCCGTATCTGAAAGCACAGTTTGCAAGGCAGAACACAGAACTAGTATGGTTAGTCCCTTTCATACCCACAGCAGGGACATAAAGCAGCATAAACATACAATTCCTCATGGCATCGATGGCAGCTGTGTAACACAGAGCCCAAAGATTGGGTTTAGGTGCTGCCAGGCAGAGCACATGGTTGCTGCCTCAGCATGCTGGGCTATGTGACACCCTCTCCATCAGCAGTGAAAGAGGAGCGTGGTCATCCCCTCTCCCATGCAATATTCAATTCCCTGACTGTGGCAGCATATGCCAGAAAAGACAATCCTCCAGGGATGGAGGCTGTTCCCCAGCCAGGCTCCCCTGCCGTGGGCAGATCCAGGGAAGCAGAGCCTTGGCTCCCCAAACTATAGGCAGCTGTGGGCAGGAGGAGTCACCTTCCAGTTTTGCTTCCAAAGGAAGGTTATAAATTAAAGTCCAATTTGCTAAACCTTTAGGTAAGCAACTGTTTCTGCATAAACACATACTGGTTTGTGGGATGCATTACATGGCTAACTGCAAATCTGACTGACTTTAAAATCACAGCATACACAACTAAACCAGAGAGCTAACAGAGGCCCATTTTAAAATGACATGGATTTAAACAGCCTGGCTCATGATTTTTGAATGCTATTGAAAATAATGATTACCCTAAACTAAAACATAAAAATTGTGCATCCAAGGTAAGAGCATAGAATGTTCTGTTGGAGAGCTTCACTTCTAAGCAAGAAAGAGCACGTAGCTGGCTCTGCTAAAATTATTCTTCAAGTGAAATAAAGTCAAAGACTTTAACACCATCCTGAAGATGGGGTCAATGTCTGGAATATATTGCAAAAAGAGCTCAAATTACCACCTCCCCTTGTCATTCGTTATGCTACAACCTTAGTGGAAAAATCCAACATCTCTCTTAGGTCTGGTAGCTAATAAATGGATTTCGCCAGGCAAGTGCTCAGTGTCGTTAATAAATTGTTACAGCATTCTGTACGTAGTATCAGCAGAAAGTCTTGGTGCCTTCCACCCTTGAACACATACCTCTTTGGGAAGGACAGAAGGAACTGCCTACACTGCCTTTTTTTTTCTGCGTGCTGGAAACACCCAAGCTCACAAACAGATGCAAACTTTTAGTACATCTGCACTACTTCTCTTCCAAGGTCAGCTCCTAGCAGCTGAAGAGCCTGGATGATCAGTCCTGGCTTATTCAGGCTCTGGAAGACAATGACATTAAGAGTGGCAGGTTAAATCCAGGCAGCTTTCCATCCAAGGTTCTCTTACAGCATAATAAAAGACTAGTAAGAGCCAGAGGTCCCACTTAAGGCTGGGATGTGTGGTATGCCCACAGACCCTACAAGAAGAGATTATTCCCAGCCCTATTCAGGGCTGTTTCCCCAGGCACTAGGATATCCAGTGGGAAGGGCTCAGCCCTTCTCAGCCACTCCTGCTGGCACTGTTCCAGTTTGTCTGAAGACACTTAAATATTCATCGAGAAAGAGCAAGTCTCGCCGGGCGCACAGACTGCTCTCCAGGGAGATAGGACACCTGCCTTCTCCACTCCCTGATCCATCAAATCATTAATTATTTAAAAGAACAGGAAAGAGCAAGAAAAACTCTCCACAGCAGACATGCTCACAGTCTGCTGTTTACAGTGCTCTCTGGGGTCTTGTGTGGCCAAGGTTTGTATCTCCCCTCTGGCAGAAGCAAGGATCAAGCCCAGCCTTCCCCCTTCCTCGGGGAGGATGCCATACCCGCTGAGCTATTGTACAAAAGAAGGGCTTCCCCTTTATCCAGACAGACCTTATGTTCGCTTCTTCTACCAGAGAGGGGGTCTATTTTTTTTTTTAAATTTAATTTGAATAAAAGGCAAACAAAACACAAATCCAGAGCTGCAAGAGCCATCCGTTCCCATCCCTCCCTCTTCTGTGTTTGCTCAAGAGCTTAGATTTCACCTTCTCATTTCACAGCCAGGTGGGCTTATGGTCCCAGGGCATCAGTGAAGTGCTTGGCTACCGAGACCCTCAGTGCTGGGCTTCGATAAGTTGGAAAACACCATCTCTCCCTGCCCTGCAGACTGCTCGGGTGTAGCTGTGCCCACAGAGGGACATGTCTTGAGTAGCAGAGATTCTCTGCATCCCTCCAGGCCATCGCTTGCCTCCCCACATTTCCCACTGCAGCAAATGCCCCACGTTCTCTCGCAGGAGGACCACAGAGCCTCACAAGGGTTCCTGGGACAGGGGTGTCCCCCTCCAACCGGTCTGAGCCCAGGGAGCAGCCCCATCTGCACCCTGGAGTTCACTGCTCGAGCAGCAAATCGTGGCAGGTGAACAGCACTGGCACCCTCATGTGGTGACCGGGATCAGCATCTGCTCCCAGTCAAAACCAGCGGAACAGGGAGGAGGGAGGGCTGGGGGACACTTCTCCAAGGAGTCCTGACAGGGGCTGGGTCTGTGGGCCAGCATAGCACAGGGAGGGAATACAAATGTGATATCACCTCTCCTGAGACCAGCAGCAAAGAATCACAGAGTGGTTTGAATTGGAAAGGACCTCAAAGCTCGTCTTGTTCCACCCCACTCGCATGGGCAGGGACACCTTCCACTAGATGAAATTGCTCTAAGCCCCATCCAGCCTGGCCTTGGACAATTCCAGGGATGGGGCAACCACAGTTTCCCTGGGAACCTGTGCCAGGACCTCCCCACTCTCACAGGGAAGGATTCCTTCCCAATATCCATCTAACCCTGCCCTTAGTTTGAAGCCATTCCCCCTTGTCCTGTCACTCCAGGCCCTCGTCAAGTCTCTCTCTGGCTCTCGTGGAGCCTCTTTAGGAGCTGGAAAGCTGCAATAAGGTGTCCCAGGAGCCTCCTTGTCCCCAGGCTGAACAACACCAACTCTCTCACTCTCTCCAGACCTTGGAACACTTCTGTGGCTTTCTCTGAGTTCACTCCAGCAGTTCCACATCTTTCTGATGCTGGGGAGCTCCAGAGCTTGATGCATTATTCCAGGGGTGACTAGTCTGCAGGACCCGTGGAAACAGACCTCATTCTCCCCTCAGCTCAGCCTGGCTCCTTCCTCATCATACTAGCAAAATTGAGAAGAAAATAAAAGACAAAACCAGCCCCACATGCTGAAATTGGAGAATTTGCTGAAACTCTGAGGGAAAGGCCCTCTTGCCCCCTCCTGCACTCACTGCCAGACCTGTGGTAACCAGAGCACCTCATTCCCTGAGAGCATCAAACCCTGAACCCTGCACGCAGGGAAAAAAGCAAAAATCCACCCTGTATTTCCCACAGAACATACATTCCCCTCCTCCTAAACTGCTTTGGAAAGAGAAATAGATTAATTTTAAATTAAACCACCCTCCACCCCAAAGCAGCAGCATCGAGCAGAGCCGCGCTGAGGTGAAGGGCCACACCTGGCCCAAGCGGCGGCAGCCCCACTTTCCCCCCCAAGTCACCCCAAAACGGCCCGAAAACGCCGTGTTTGTCGGAAAGAGGGCTTATTTTATGCCTTTTTACTTTGAAGAGAAGCTGGAAAGGCTCTCTGCGGCGGCGGGGTGGCCTGTGGGGAGGCGGGGGCGCGCCCATCAGCCCTCCCTGAGGCGGCGGGGACGCGCCTCTTCACAGCAGAGCCCTCTTTGAGTGTCGGGGACGCGCCCATCAGCCCACCCCGAGGTGTCAAGGACGCGCCCCCTCACAAGGCAGCCCTCCCTCCTTGAGTGTCGGGGACGCGCCTCCTCACAGGGCAGCCCTCCCTCCTTGAGTGTTGGGGACGCGCCCCCTCACAAGGCAGCCCGCCCTCCTTGAGTGCCGGGGACGCGCCTCGTCACAGGCCAGCTCTCCTTGAGTGCCGGGGACGCGCCTCCTCACACGGCAGTCCTCCCTCCTTGAGTGTCGGGGGCGCGCCTCCTCACAGCAGAGCCCCCCTTGAATGTCGGGGACGCGCCTCCTCACAGGGCAGCCCTCCCTCCTTGAGTGTTGGGGACGCGCCCCCTCACAAGGCAGCCCGCCCTCCTTGAGTGCCGGGGACGCGCCTCGTCACAGGCCAGCTCTCCTTGAGTGCCGGGGACGCGCCTCCTCACACGGCAGTCCTCCCTCCTTGAGTGTCGGGGGCGCGCCTCCTCACAGCAGAGCCCCCCTTGAATGTCGGGGACGCGCCTCCTCACAGGCCAGCCCTCCTTGAGTGCCAGGAACGCGCCTCCTCACAGGCCAGCGCTCCTTGAGTGCCGGGAACGCGCCTCCTCACAGGCCAGCGCTCCTTGAGTGCCGGGGACGCGCCTCCTCACAAGGCAGCCCTCCCTCCTTGAGTGCCGGGGACGCGCCCACCTGCCCACCCCGAGGTGTCGGGGCCGCGCCTCCTCACAGCAGAGCCCGCCCCGCTGTGTCGCGACATGGGGGACGACTTGGTGTCGGAGGGCGATACCCGTGAGTGGGGCCGAGGCGGGGGGCGCCGGGCCGTGAGGGGGCGTTCGTGTGGCGGGGCTGAGGGGCGGAGCGGGGATGCTCCAAGGAATAACCAGGTGCATTGAAAGCGCGTTCAGGGGCAAAGCAGGAGTATAAGCCCCACGCGAAAATCAAAAGTGGGTTTTCCCCAAAGCATCCTGTACCCCTGAGATGCTGCACAGACCTGCGGTGCCCCCGCTTGGGACTCTTTATCCCCCGGTCCCCATCCTGAGTGTCTTTGTGTCCTGCAGCCCCAGGCAGAGCCCATGGATGGTTTTAGCACGTTTCTTTGCAAGTCTTTCATCTCCCTTGCTGCTTTTTTATGTCTCTTGCATAATAAACTGCCTGTGAGTTGGTGCTTTGACTGACTGTAAATAATATGAATCGTTTTCCATGTTGTTTGAGATAACTGAGTTCATACTCAGTAACACAAGCTATGAAATACCCTGGAATTGGAGCTTGAAAGGGAAGGAAAACTGCAAAATATTATCCACTGAAATGCTGCTCTTGGATGGATTTATGCCATAATGAGGAGTGCATTTACATTTACAGAGTGCTAGCAGAGCTGTGAGAATCCTGAATAGGCAACTCAGACATAAATCTGTTTTCCATGTGTCGCTGAAAATAGATAAATTGCGGCTCCTACAGCCTTAGTGATGCCAGGTTTGTTACTGCATCTTCACAGATAGAGGAAGGGAAAAATAAGGCAAGGAATGGTTTGGCATCTCTTGGCAATGATGCTTTGTGTGACCATAAAATATAAGAACACATTTCTGTCACCTGGAGCAGGGGCAGCAACCCCTGTGCTTTACTGAAACATAGGATTTACTCCACTGAAGGGAGATAAGCATTTACAAGGAGGTGTTATGGTGTTAATAATTAACAAAATCTCCATGTGTTTTTCACAAGTTCTCCTGGTATTTCCTCTCAAATCAAGGGTCCATGTGGTGTGGAAACGCAATCTTGTTAACACACCTGACCAGATGATAACAGTGTCTTAAATATACAGTACAGGAAATCCTGTTTCTGCAGAAATCAGGGTCCAAATCCTACTGCCTTATTTGTAGCAGCAGATCCAACACTGTGGAATACACACTCTCAGATGATCACGTCTGGTGTTAAGTGGATAAACACACTATTGAACGATCCTGTTGCATTATTTGTGTTTTTCTAAGCTAAAGTTTTTTATTTAAAGGTAAGGGGAATGGAATTTGGAGGATGAGGTTATGCCTCTGTTGCTTTAGGAGTTCACAGTAGGGATGCCTTTCTTCTGTGCCCTCCAAAGGGAAAAATGGGGTAGTGCTATTTAGGCAGCAGGTCTCCTGTTTATCTCTTCAGTGTGGTGGAATGGGAACAATAATATGTTTTGATGCCTTTTGTATGGCATGTGGTTAGTGTCTAGTGGACATGTTGAAACAAACTGAAGTTGCATTGAGCCGCTGAAACTGCAGCCTGGGCTCTGCAAATGCATAGAAGAGAGCAAAGCCCCTGGGCCAGCTTTGGGCCAGCTCTCTAGGGGGATGTTACAGGCTGAGGGTCTGAGTTAAGCACTTCTTGAAAGAATTTCCCAAAAGCAGTAGAGCAGAGACTGAGTCCAACAAAGACTGACACCAGCCTTGCCAAAACCCTTCAGAGTCTCTCTGTCAGGCTGTGGCAGCCCCAGAGTCACAGCTTTACTCTTGTTTCTTGGCAGGAAGGTTTGTTCAATCGAGGAGAATATTGCTGGGGCAAGGCCCAGCATGGAGAGTAAACACTCTTAAATTGTGCCTAACTGTGCAGGACAAATGGTAAATTATGTGCAGGACAAATGGTAAATTATGTGCAGAACTGCCACAGTTTATTAAGAGATGCAACACCGATCACAGGTCAGGCTGGCAATTCTGTGCTGCTTGGCTGGTTCAGGTTGCCTGGAGGGGAACAGCAGAACCATGTATGAAGACCTCTATGTACAGTGGTGGGATGGAGGTGGAAGGATGGAGGAAAGGTTCATCTGTCAGAGCCTTTACACTGGCTCTGGGCCTCATAGGGTGTCCAGAGGACATGGGCCTCATGCATG
This sequence comes from Formicarius rufipectus, assembly GCA_013399695.1. Classification (NCBI taxonomy): domain Eukaryota; kingdom Metazoa; phylum Chordata; class Aves; order Passeriformes; family Formicariidae; genus Formicarius; species Formicarius rufipectus. Next base: position 421,177 of record VXAU01005630.1, read on the forward strand.
GTTTTGCAGCTGGAGCAAATCTATGAAGTGACACTGAATTAGAAGTGAGTAGGACTAGAAGAGCACTGATGTGGTACAGGGGTACTCATGGAAGGAGAGACAGTGCAGGAGAGGACAAACCCAGCAAGCATGCTGACATCTGCAGGATGGGGATTCTTGCTGGAAGAATCTTTCTGCAGTCATCCTTCCCTGAAGCCCAGAGGGCCGGTGAGATGAAGGGGAGGTTTGTTGGGGCATGCTGCCCTGTGCTCCTTGCCAGCACTGTTTTAATGCTCACTCTTCTGCTCTGCTGCAGTTCTTCAGTCAGAGAAGGAGTTCCATGATGCAGCAAAACGGAATGACACTGCCAGGATGGAGGAGCTCATCAGGAGAGGGGTTGACATCAGAGCCAAAAACAATGTAAGTCCTGGGTGAAGTGCAGAGGGTGTGTTTCAGAACTGCAGCTCCTTAACACTACTCTGCTCTTTAGTTGCTTAAATTGATCAAAGCATTAAAATACACCACCCCATGCTAAGTATAGCCTGTGGTAGCCAAGCAGTTCCACAACACACTGAGACCCCCAGCACTACCATCATGACCACAATGGAAAGCTGCAAGTGCTGGGGGAGGGCGATAATTTACAGTTCCCCTTATAACTTCTGTGCCAGTTACACACACTTGCCATGAAAGGCTTTGATTTTGCTATCTCTGCATGCCAAGGCTGTGGGAAAAACTCAGTCCCTGATGCAGGTCTCTCCTTGTTGACCAGGTGGATCATGGAAATACAGGATTGCAATAATCCCTACTGTTTCAGCCTGTCCATTGATGGGCAGCAATGTTCTTCACTTCTGTGCTGTCATTATAGTCCAGATCTGCAGTTTCTGAGTAGAAGGTGACTAACTAACACCTGTTCTACCTGACAGTAGAGGAAAGAGGCAGAGCGTTGTGTCCAAAGAAAACTCTGCACAGTGTGAGACGTTCTGGCTTGGCCAAGATGATTTTGGCCTTCAGGAAGACTTGTGGATATGCACACAGTCTGCATACCATGAGCCTTCCCTCTCTCTGTCCTTCCCTTCCAGACAGACCGGACTGCCCTACACTGGGCCGCGGGAGCAGGGAACGTGGATGCCGTACGACTGCTCCTGGATCACGATGCCCCTGTGGATGACGAAGACAGTGTACAAAGGCGACTCTCCCTTGCATGCCCTGCAAAAGTGTTTGGGGTCAGGGGAGTGCCAGGGACTGGGTGCTGGGCCAGCAGTTACAGATTTCACCTTAGCCCTGGGTGGGTGGCACAGGGTGGCACACGGCACATGCTGGGCAAAGGGCTTGTTTTCAGATGTGTCTGTGCTCTGTCTTTTGGCTTTTTTCTTGCACGCACTGTGACTTAGACTAGGCTGGTAGAATCTGTGAGGTTTTCTGTTGGGCATGGAGCTGCTTGGCTTCTTCTGGTTGTGCTGTTTGGGCTTGTGGGACAACAGGGACAGCAGCAAGTTTCCTCTCCCCCACGACAACCAGGCTAATACACACCATTAACTAGGACGTGGCAGTCTAGGTGCAGGTTTCTGATCCGTTGGTGTGAATATCTGTGGTAGGAATAGTAATAACCGGAGAAAGTGAGGCTAAAAAACATACCAGTGAGAAACAGATTAGGGAACAGCTTGCCTCTAGGGTGGGGATGGTGGTGGCTGCAATTTAACTGGAAGTATCTCTCTTCTCTTCTGCCCAGTTTGGAATGAATGCTCTTCTCCTGTCTGCCTGGTTTGGCCATCTCCGTGTCCTGCAGATCCTTGTCAATGCTGGGGCCAAGACAAACCGTGTCAACAGAGTGAGTGTCTCCCTGTGTCTCCATCACATGGCTCTAGATAGTACTGGAGAACAGAGAGAGACTTAACCTGTGGTAAGGTAATCATGCGTGACAGCATCTACTCTGGGAACTCCCATCTGCCCTCTGCCTTATCCCTAGAACAGGTGTATTCCCTAATCCAGGTGTAATAATTGTAGCTATAGAGATGCACACAGCATCCTCAGCTCACATTTGTACAGTACTGAGGGAAAAGGTGTTACAGAAATGGGAAAAGGGTTTAGTGATTCAGCAGTCTGTGTATTCTAAAACAGTCCTTGGTTGGGAAAAGGAGCATTAATACTCCATTCATAACTTGCTGTCTGCAGCACAAGGAAGTGTAGCCCTAGAGGTGCAGGGAGGCATGGAGTGGGTCTTTGCTAGCAGGAACAGGTTGTCAAAAGTGACTGTCCCACAGTGTTGAACTTGTTAAATGAGGAGTCCTTTATTTCCTCTCCAGAATGGCAGGAACTTACTCCACTGTGCTGCTCAGAGGGGACATGTCCAGGTCTTAGAGTTCATCATGGAGGACCTGGAGGATGTGTGTGTGGATGAGACAGACAAGGTAGGAGAGCTCATCACTGCTTTGTTTGCTCTGCTGAGCTTAGCAGGAATGTTAGTCTTGGGAAGAGACTCAGCGTTGGATGCTACTCCCAGAAGTCTTCCTGCAGAGTGGGCTTAGGGAGCATGGGGATTTTGGCTCTGGTCAAGCTTCTAACAGCCAAGACTTCTCAATGTAGCCTTTTGCAGAATGAATTCAGGAATTTCAGTGTCACACTCTCTTGCAGCTCCTGAGCGTATTGTAGGTAAGTAATAACCAAGGGTAACCCTCTTCCAGCATGTTCCAGCATTGGCTGATCTGTTCCTGGAGATGGCACAAGTACATAGAGGAGTTAGTGCACATTCTTTTCATGTTTCAAAAAGTGATCCCCACTCTGAAGCTTGGGAGTTAAATGAAGCAACAAGAGAGTTGTCTTTCCCCAAAAGGGATCCTCACTCACTAGATAACTAGGGGCTTAGATATTAAGTATATTTTTTAATCCTTAGTTACTTTTTGTAATTTATTTATTATCCTTTATTTGTAGGAAATAACCTCTGAAAAAACCTCTTTTCCAGTGTTTGTTGAGATCAACATGCTTGTTAGCCCCAGTGTGTAGTTCAGTTCACCTTGTTTTATTAGGGCCATCCCAAATATAAAGCAGAATAAAAGCAGCAGAATAAAAAAAAATAACTATTTCTGAAGTGCAGCACTTCTGCCCTTTGTGGAATGGGTTATTACCCAAGGCATTATTGTATTTCTTGCAGCAGATGGTCTGATCTTGTGCTTTCTGAGCCTTTTTTTGGACTGTGTTTCTTTGTTTCCTTTCCCAGATGGACAGGACAGCATTTCACCTGGCTGCAGAGTATGGGAGGCTGGAGGTGGTGGAGTTCCTCATTCAACTGGGTTGTTCTCACAGTGCCAAAGACAAGGTATGGACATAAAACGACACACGAAGTAGGTGAGGTCCTATCCCACAAGGTCCAATGATATGGGGATGGGAAAGTCAGGGAACAGGATACTAGAAGGCTGATGCAGGTTAGTTGTCCACAGTTGTTACTATGGTTGTGGTATGTCAGGGCTTTTTTCTCTAATCCAAGGTGTTTGTACCTCTGTCCATGTGGGATTTCTCTCCAGGACTTTTCAAACAGAATATGCAGCAAGCCTGGTGTACCATGCTGCAGTTTAAGGTAGCTGGGCTTCTTCTCTTCCTGCTGCAAGTATTAGAAGATTGTGTCAATCTTGTGTTGCTGGCTACAACCTCCTTTTCAGACACACTGGATATATTCTGTGCAAGGTTGTGGTATATGAACATGCAGTCCTGTGATACATATATTAATGAAATAATATTTACTTTCAGGAAGAAAATACAGCATTGCATTTAGCTGCTAAAAATGGGCATCTCTGTGTGCTGCAGAAGATTATAGATGTTGGAGTGGACCTTGATGAAAAAAACTCAGTAAGTACATTTAAATTAAATAAAACCCACATCAGTTTCACCCTTGTTCTCCCTGGAAATACATTCCTGCCACTGTCACCAGGCTGAATAGTCAGTATCGACAGGAGAGGTCTAGAAAATAGCTGATTTTATCTAAAGCCTACGTGAGTAAATCCAGGTCCCCCTTTAAGAATATTAATGGAAGGCAACATCCGTCTTGGACCAATTTCCAGCTCTCAAATGTTGCCTTCTCTTCCTGCCGTATCTGCTGACCTACCTTATCTCCCTTTTTCTCCCTGACCCTTGTACATTCAAGTGTCTAAATGGTTATTGAATGTGTTTTAAACTAAACTTCACCATGCTTTATAGTATTGACTTAGGCACTGAACATATGGACCTTCTGTTTGAGATCTCTCTTTTGACAGATCTGCTCTGGAAAATTATGTGGCTGGAACACAGTTAATGATTTAGATAGCAAATATTGGCTTAGTATCGCTGTTATTTATTCCAGGGCACACTCCCAATTAAGTTTATCAGCTTTTTTTTTTTTAGACTTGTTTGGTTACTGTCTTTGAAAGGTGTATTTGATTTTTATTAAGATCTGAAACAAAGGGGAAGCCACCTTCTGTGGTACCTGGTAGCATTTGTCTCCCCCTACATGAGCTGCCTTTTGTGCAAAGAGTGATAATAAAACCAGATTCAATCACTTAGGAATTCTGCTTGTTTCTGTTTTATTGTAAAGAAATGAGATGCAGCCCTCAGAAGGGAGAATCAGTGGTTGAGGGTCATGGATTTCTAGTTCCAGATCCCTGACCCTCAGAATTGGTACTTTAACATGTCATGGATTCAGAAGATGAGGTAGATTCTTCTACAGCCAGCTCATTCTGCTGCTCTGTCTTTGCCTTGTGTACAGAAATGCTGCTTGTGTCCTTTTTTGCCCTTTCCAGGAAGGACTTACAGCTCTGCACTTGGCTGCTGAGGGGGGTCACAGTGACTGTGTGAAGCTGCTCGTGGAAGCAGGTGCTGATGTCAATGCCCAAACCCAGGTTAGCTCTGTGGAGGTCATTCCATTTCCAAACACTACTTTGTGGATTCATGCCCGGCTTCCCAGGGAGGGCCTTGTGGAACCCAGCACTGAGGAATAGCACTGGGAGTTCAGAGGAAGGTACACATGGCTTTGTACAAAAAGGCAGGTGAAGCTCCTTGGGACTGGTTTGGCTGTGGAGGCAATCTCCGTGAGTTTGTCAGTGTGGGGCCGTGGGGCTCTTGCAGGAGAGAAGCAGGGAGCTTTCTGTGGATAGTCTGTAACAATTGCAGCCTCTAAAAGAAGCCCTGACTAACACCCTTCTCTCCTGACATGCCTCTCAGAAGAAGATGAACTGCCTTCATTATGCAGCACTGCATGGCTATGAGGAAATAGCCAGGATCCTCATGGATGCAGGAATTCACACAGGTGCTGTTAATCATGTAAGTCCTTCTCAATGCTCTCACCACTTAAAAAAGGCAAAGTCTGTTTGTGGAGCTGCTCAAGAGCACAAAGCAACTCTACAAGGACCAGTGCTGCAGTGTCCCCATGCAGCCTCCAGTCCTGACTGGCAGCTGTGATAGACTAAGACGTGCTGGGCACAGTGTGGTCCTTTCAATGCCACGAGCTAAGCTCTTTGTAAGCACAGGGTCTTCTTTCAACAGCAAAATGCATCAGCAGCACACATTGCAGTCCTGCAGAACTTCCCAGCCATGGTGAAGCTCTTCATCGAGGCAGAGTGCGACCTTGACATTCCAGATAATGTAAGACTGCAACTTCTGTTCTTTGTCTTTGAAATGTCAACCAGTTTCACAGGGAATTTCATCACACTGGGGACAGAATTAAAGAGGAGTGCTTTAAGTATAGGAAAATCTGGAAGTGCAACATAGGAAATGTGAAACCTGTGAAGTGATTCTGAGTGCTGCAGTGAGGTGATTCCTTGGTGGCATAGAACACGTGGGCTGTGCCGTGTCCCTGGGACCTGTGCACAGCAGCATTGCAGTCAGGCTCTCTCCTCCTTGTTGGAAGTAAGTGGGAGAAACTTCAAGTTGTAAGATATTCTGCAAAACACTTGAAGGGCTGAGAATGGGAGGCAAGCCTGGAGTTAGCTGGTTGTCTTGCCATACTGTAATTATCTGAATGAAGGGCTTTGTGTGGCTTGTTTCAATTAATGTTCATCCTTGTAGCAATGTTCCCTCCTGATGACACCATCAATTGCCACATTTAGTGTTTGATTTTACTTGTTTCCACTAAACAGTCCCAGGATGGAACATTAACCCAGCTCTGTGTCCTAGGAACAAAGAACTGGCACAGGTCCTGCCTTCCCATGGCCAAACTACCTGCCCACAGAAACTGTTTAAATAATAGGAAATAATATAGTCCTATAAGTGACCCTAAAGAGCTTTATGTAGCTAAAGAAGTTCCTTATCTAGACCAAAATGTTATCAGGGAGACTTCTTAAAGCTGGTGCTGCGACAGGGTCAGACCGTTTCTACTCAGCCAGAGGAACCCTACTCTAGCTGGAGATAGGAGGTTGTTTGGCCCTCAGGTTGAAAAGGGAAAGGCAGGCAGAGCTGACAACAGTTCTTACTGCATTTCCTCCTGGTGATGTTCTGTCTTCTCCTTCCAGCTTCACACTTGGTCTTCTCTGAAATGTAATCCTTTCTCCCTCCTGCAGAGGCAGCAGACCTCACTCCACATCGCTGCAGAGCACGGCAGGCAGGACATTGCCGAGATGATTCTCATTGCAGGAGTTAACCTGAAGCTGACGGACAAGGTAAGTGTCTCCATGGGTTGAATAGGTCCTGTGGGAATAAAGAGGAAAAATACAGATAGATCGTCTCTGTCATTATCCTTTGTAATTTTCAAGGAAAGCTAGTAATGTTGAAATCTGGGTATTTCTAGGGTTAAGACATTTAAACACTGCTGAGTAGGTTATTTTGATGTATTTTCAGGAAAGAAGTTCTTAGGTTTTAGGCAGGTAGACAAGAGTTCACACAGTAAGCAACCTTTTCCTTCTTAGAATTGTTCTGGTTTCTTCTGGTTCTATTTGTGCTATCACACACATTAATATCAGAATTCTCAAATAATAAGTAATACATCCTAAGAATCACACCACACGTGTTTTAACAGTAGGTTAAAGTATCTGGTTGATATAGGTCTGGCTCCATTTCTGGGGGTTTTGCCCTACAGTTAAATCAGTGGAATTCTAGAAGAATCAGGCAGATTGCATGTGGCCTGGAAAACCACTCCCCATGCCCTGCATGCAGTAGATCAAAGCCAGCTCACACCCAAGGTGCTTAGAGGTGGAAAATAGGTCCTGACTGAGTGCATTACTCCATTGTCCTGCAGCTGCAAGGGAGGTTGCACCTCCACAGGTGGAAGGTCTTTTCCAGCTCATTTTCCTGTTCTGATTTCAGCAAGGGAAAACATCTCTGGATGTTGCTGCCCGAGGCAATCACATCAACTTGGTGGACATGATTATCAAAGCCGATCGGTTTTACAAGTGGGAAAAGGTGAGCAGCTTACACACCACCCCCTGCTCTTTCCAGGGCAGGTGTAGCTTTATCGACTCGTGAGACTCCACATAGGAGCTGTCAAAGGAAAGGAAATACAGGATGGGCCATGACAGCCTGACCTCTGCTTTCATCCCCTTTCTTAAGGAAAACAGAAGTCCTCACCATGCCAACAGCATCTGCTTAAGGCTTTCCTTATTTAAGAAGGCCTCTGTTGTTAGAAATCCCAGGCTGTGCTGCTGGGAACAGAGGTTTTCAAGATTTTTTTAACAGCTGTTCCCAAAGCCCTGTAGAAGGGAGTGGGGTAGCATTGGTTCCTTTTCCCAGGAAAAATTGGAAGGACTGAACAGGAAAATGCTTGGCCTAATGTCACCAAATGGCATGTGGTGAGTTTTTAAGCAGTGGAAGGAAACATCTCTTGTGAGCAGTGACCTGTTCTTGTTGGAGTTACACAACCAACTTCCCACTCAAACCCCCGCCCCTCATCTGGAACCCTGCTTTCCCCAAACCTGTGCACAAACCTGAGGCTGAGCAGAGCATGCTGCCACTACAGCCAAATGCCACATCCCTTTTGTCTCCTTAAGATTTTTGGGCATCTTCCCATACCAGGGGGAAGGAAAGAGGGGCATGTGCCTGTGGCCCAGATGCAGCTTCAGGAGTGATGCTGTGTAGAACAGGCCCTTGCTTGGGCTTTGACCTTCCTTTGCAGCCTTAGGGAAGTCATTGAGCCTCTTTGCAGCCAGGCATGTAAACACTGTGAGCACAAGCCTGTGTTGCAGAGAAGCAGGAGATTTAATAAAATGATTCTGCACCAAGCCCAGATAAAAGGCAGTATAGAAATGGAAATCACAATTCAGATGGGCTTCTACAGCAAAGCAGCTTTAAACGGTGTTTGTTAATGTGCCTGGTTAGCACAGAGCAAAATGAGAATGAAGAGAATAAAAAAAAAATGTGCTGTGCCAGAATGAACTTGCAGTGACCTGCAGAACTGAGGGTGTGGGAGGCTGCAGAGCAACAGGAACCCTTGCAGCACCCCGACTGAAACCCCTGTTCTGGCTTTGCAGGACAACCTGAACAGCAACTCCGACTCATGGGTGGCAAAGCACTTGACCTTTAAGCAAGATCACAGGCTGGAAACACAGCACATTCGCTCAGTCATGTGGAGATTAGCCACGAAGTACCTCAAACCTGGTGAATGGAAGAAGCTGGCACATTACTGGAAATTCACAGATGCTCACATTAGAGCTATTGAGCAACAATGGACAGGTATAAAAAGCTTCCCAGGTATATTCCTTCACTTGGATCGTGTTTCTAGGTTAAGATGCAGTAGGAGCAAAGCATGAAGAAAATCCGTTGGTGTATTTGAAACAACCAAAAGATTATATTAAAAATCCATCTTTTAATGAACCTGGAGTTACCTATACACTAGAATTTGTCGAGGGGTAAAGCACACAAGTAGGGGGATTAGTGCTTCATTGCTCACTCCTTATGAGGCACTTAACAGGCCAGTGAGGTCTGGATACAATTCTTGTTCTATAGGACAGGAGAAACTTGGTTTTATTTTCTTTTAAGGATTAGAACCAAGAAGGCAGTGAAGTTCCATTTAGAATTTAAGAGCTACTTTAGCAGGAGCAGGGTTTGAGGGTCAGAAACAGATGTTTGGCTGCTGTCAGGACTCTGTAGTTTGGGCAACTTGAGCAAGGGGCCAAGCTGTGCTCTGAAGGCAGAAACTCTGTATTGCCATGAAAGGTTGGCCAACAACTCCAAGCTCATCCACAGCGACTCCATTAAGTTTCAGGTGGAAGGAAATTAGCTAAATCATACTGTAGAGCCTCCCAGTAAAATCCAAAGGGAGCAGAGTACAGACCCACCTGCTCAGAAATCCCCTGTGGTCAGGGCCATGCACTCTGAGGGTGGGATTTCATTTATGGTTTGATCTTGCCAGGCACTAAAAGCTACAGGGAACATGGCCACAGGATGTTGCTGATCTGGCTCCATGGTGTGACTACTGCAGGAGAAAATCCAATCAAGGGATTGTACGAAGGCCTTGTAGGGATCGGGAGAAGAGATTTAGCAGGTAATGCTTTTGTCTTCCTTCACTAAGCATTATTTAAATCAATTTACTTGTACTCTGTGGTTACACGACACATACAGAGGAAAACTTCAGTGAAGCCAGTTCACACAGGCTAAAAGCATCTGCCCTGCCCCCTTGCTTCCATTACATGTAATTTCTTTCCTCTTCATTTTAACAAATTAACACACTCTGCCATGGCTCCGTGTGCAGCAGAACATTCTCTCTTACAGAAAGTATCCGGAAAAAAGCCAATGCGGATGTCACCTCTCCACGGAAATGCACAGCAATGTAACACAAGGAGCATCTTCTGCTGGTCTCAGAGCTACAGGAGAAACACTTCTCTGCTGCTGCTCAAAGGCAGCTGCAACTTAAGGGCTTCTTGTCAGAAACTGCTGGCTCTGGTGGATGCTTCTTGATCTGGAATGAAAAGGGTAAAACAAATGCTAATGGTCAAAAACGCCTCTTTACACAGAAGGGAGATTTTTATCAGCAGGTTCCTATGGTCTGGGTACTGTAAGGGGAAGTCATCAAGCAAGCCTCACTTGCCATACTCTATCAGGAAATATTACACTGTTTTACTGTAACTTGTTTACAACACATTTTTGTATATAAATTTTTAACTGTCAATTTTTTAAGTTAATGAGGGGAAAGCCTTTGTTTTCAGGAGTGTTCCTTACCTCATTGGTGGAGTGTCTTATCACTTGTGTCTAAAATGAGTCTGTAACTTCCTTCTTAAAATGGGAACTTAAGAAGCAAAATCCAAAATTACATTTGGTCCTTTCGGAACTTTTGGGGCTGTGATCTTTAATGCTTTGACTCTTCACAGGAAGTTTCTGAGAACAACATAGATACTGTTTATAAATTCACATTAACATACAAGTACCGTTTATAAATCAAATAGGTGACTAATGACCCCTCTTACCTTTTCAAACTGTATCTTTTCAAGACATTAGTTATCAACACAGCCTCTGACAAGTACATATAGTTACATTGCATACCAATTTCTCATGTAATACTTCATATTTCTTTTTTACAGCATTTCAAGGGGAAAATAATGTATTTCAATAAATCTAGATTGTTACCCTCAAAGTTGCAAGTTGTATGTTGTCATCTTTATTAAAAAAGGACTACAACATTTTTAGAGTTAAACCAGTAGAACTTTAAAGCTTGAGGGGAATTCAAGCAGAACATGGTGGTTTTCTTCATTTGCAGAGGTGGCTGTAGAGGCAAACTAGGACTGTAGTGAACTCCACTGCTGTTCTCTTGAAGTCAAAGCAAGAGACACTTGCTGAAAGTGAAATTTTATTGAAAACCATTTTTAAGCAGCAAGAAAGTTAAAAAATCAAATGCTTTATTTCAAATAGAAACTAACGATACCGCATATGAAGCAAATAAGTGATGGCAACATTGTCACTTAAACATCTTTGAAATCAAACATTCAACAAAAATATATGTCAGCTTATAAGTACACAGTCTGCATGTGGTAATATATACAGCTGAGTGAAAAATATAAAAAGAAATATACTGTTCTGCTTAAGAACATGACAGTGAAGACTTTGGTAGAAAAAATGTCTTTATGTTTAAAAGTGTAGTCTTCAAAGATGCTTCCTTGAATCCAAAGACTAAAAATGAACAGATCTATCCCATGACACTGCTGGAGGTTACTGTCCGTGGGTCATTCACTGCCTGTTGATCCTGTTGGAATCACACAGTGATAATCGGTTAACACAAGGGAAAAGGCAGAACGGGAACAGTTGATTGTACACAGGAAGACCACCAAACCGATGCCTCCATTCCACTGGCACTCGGAGCCTACTGCTCTTCTTGCTCATTGCTGGTGTGAAGACTGATCTTTTGGACTTCCAGCTCATCCGCCCTGACCATGGAGGGATCAATGGCTGCGTACCGGGTACCATGGAACTGCAGCAGATGGATCTGTGGGACACAGGAAATAACACAGAAACATGTGAAGGAGAGACACCCCTTCTGAGTAATTTTCGTGAGGATGAAACCATGGCTCTGGAGTACAAGAGTATAGACAAAGGGCACACAAAACCCTCAAAGCTGCCCCTCCATGAGCGTGGTACCAGCGATTTCAGAGCCAGAGCACACAGAGCTCAGGAAAGTCAAGAAAATGCAAACACACAACACAAGTTTCCTTCTGCTGTTGTGGCTAAATGTGTTCGTAGACCAAGTTTGAATTCAGAGACCCACCTGAATATACAGGTTGACCTCAGCACTCCTGCAGAGGTAGGGGAAGTTGCCTCCTGTTTTGAGGTGAGCTCTCCTGGCATTCGGGTAAAGCTTATACATTTCTTCTTTTGCTTCTGTTGAAAGTGCGCTTTGGTCGAACACCTACGGAACAAGTCCCAGCAGTCAGCTCTGAGTCTCACATAGGGTTGTGACATCAGACTGGGTCTATGCTGCTCCTAGAAGTGAGTCTCAGCTTCTCTGTGTTAATGAAATGAAAAATTAAGCAAACTCGTTGGGCACTGACAGCTAGAAAGCCAACACCATGATACTGAAACATATGACCGAGTTACTGCACAGAATATCCAACTCACAGCGTGACACAGAAGAGTCACATTGTTGCCCAGTCAGCAGAAGGCTTCCCTAAATATGAAATTACATGCTGCAAGTGTTTACTAAGTTGCTGATAGAATATCAAGGTCTCACTTGCCAAGGGGAGGAAACAGTGCTTAAGAAAAAAATTAAGCTGAGATGAACTTACATCCATAATGGTTACAGGGATGTCTCGGATTTTGTGGGGTTCTACATAGGAGTTCTGGCAGTTGAGGGTGAGTCTTGAGGCAAGCTCACTCTGGCCCAGGCTCTCCAGCTTGCAGAAGAGAGAAACACTGATTAACAACATATTTCACTGCAGGAAGTTAACGTGATATTAACAATATAGCCAAAGAGAAGGTAGTTTTAGACTCAGTATTACTCTGCACAAGACAAATGCTTAAAGCATGGTCCATTAGTTGCTCCTGCCCCCAGGGAACTGGCCTACAGATATATCCCAGTACTTTCTCCTCCTCCATCTTAGTTCCTTAACTTCATCTAAGGTAAAGTCACCACATCAGTTAAACTGCTGGGACTGACAGCACCTGCTGAGGATCCATTCCTCCCTCCTGGGTCAGGGAATGCAGAAAGCACAGAAATCTCTACATCCTCCTGCTCAGTAAATCTACAGAGTGACATCACAGCCATTTAGAGCACAGAGCTACCTACCCTGTCCACCATGAAATCAATCCCATCTGCCATCTCAGGATCTAGAGGACCAGATGCAAAGTTCCCAAGGACAATCTTTTTCAGCATAAAAGCAGGCATCAGCCAAAAGCTAGAACAGAAACAAGATATAATAATCTTCAAGCACTGAAGGCTGCAACATCAAGATATTTCATTGTAAACGTTCCCTTTCCTTGCACACACTTTGTGCTTTAACTTCAAATGAAATCCTGAAAAGGCTTTAAAAGCAGAGAGATGGAAAACATGGCAGCTTGGTGCTTGAAATGCTCTGAGAAGCTTTTAGTCTTATATGGCAAAAGTGTATTTTAAACACAGTGAACAACACTTTTCTTGCTCTAAATGGTTTTGCTAGAAAAGAGGCAGAATTCTTAAATCTGACCACAAATCCATGGAGGATCATGGAACAACTTATCTAATTCCACACTCTCAATTGTGAAAATTTCCATTCTCCTTGCAGAATGCCTTTAAAAGCCATAAGTATTCCATCCCACACCTCCCTCACCCTGGCTGGAATCATATTAGACACATATCCAACCCAATCAGTGTGACATCTCATTGCAATAAATATTAATGCCAAAAGTCTGTTTGCTCCAGTCCTCCTTACCTGTTTGCTGTCCATGTCTGATTGAAGATAGAAGTGTCACTAAAGGCATTACACAAGATCAGAGACTGAACTCGGGGAGATTTGTGTGTGTACTCAGCGAATTTTTGAGCTAGAAAACCTCCCAGAGAAGCTCCAAAAAGGTGAACCTAATATAAGGGAAAAAAACCCAAAAACAAACATATGACGCTACACTTGCGAAATGTGAACTCGGAGCACAATGTTTCATTACAAAAATAGGTCATTCACGTTTACTCTGTTCCCATAACCCATTTTTTGAGAGAGTCACTATTCCATTGATCTTCTGGTTTTATGAGTGATAGAAACATGACAAATGATGACAGAAGGAAATGTTCCACACAGAATCACAGTGCAAATTTGTGTTCATCAAGCTTAAGAAAAAACACAAACATTTCACATTGTTCTCCACAGCTATTTGATTGTGGTGTTCTATACTATGTGCGTTTGGAATGGTAACTTCTATGGGATCTCATGTACAACTGAAGTTAACCCATACAATTTAATAAGCATAGAATAACAGTTGAATTTAGGCCAAGCATGACAATTTCCAAGGGTATTCACCTTCAAAACTAGTTTCAAATGTGAAATTGCAACACAGGCTCTTTATTTCTAGCCTACATTTTTGTGTCCTATTTTATCCACTGACTCTTAAACAGGACTCTTTCAAAACATCAGCTTTTACTGCAATGATATGTCCACTCCCCCATCTCCAGGCACTCACTTTATCCAGCTGAAGGTGGTCTAACAGTTTCCTGAATCCATCACAGAACTCGAGGTGATCCCAGTACACTGGATACTGCAACTAAAATAATACAAAGTTAGAAAGAGCCAATCTCTGATCAATCTGCTTCACAGTCATGGCAGTTCTCACCTTAAAGGTTTTAAGCCACCAACCAGCCTCTCCTGCATGGTGAGGCTCCTCAGCAAGGTCCCCACAGCCTGAGGGTGCAAATGCTTCCCCCTCACACAAAGCACACAAAGTGCTGCAGAGTAAGTTTGCTGGGGAAAGTGCAGTGTTGCCTCATTCTGTAATCAGCAGGAGGGGAGGCTGTTGTTGTTCTTCAATAATTCTGTAGCATGTAACAGCTACAGGAATCATTAACTGCTGCAAGACTGGGGTGCTCCTAAAGCCAAGCTGTTTAATATTGTACAAATCAACCATTTCAGTTCAGCTCAGGGGCTGAGAAGCCACAAAAAAGAGCAGGTTTTAAGAAGTGACACAGCATTTGCAGGTATTATATGGGCTAAGAACCACATTATCCACTATCCCCAAGGACAACACAGAAACCCTGAACTAACTCATGTATTTGCCTCAGGGCTAACAAAGATCCTGCTGGAGGCAAAAATTACTTGTGTCCAGGACACACAAGGGGATAAACCAGCTGAGAAGTTAATTGTCTGCATGCACATGGTTTTGGGTAAATGCTGCTGTGAACATACAGCAGATCCCAGTCTGGATCCACATGCTACCTACTCCAGAGTACAACTGACCATCAGGTTTCTGGTGGATTCCCTTAGTCAAAACTGAAGTTCACTATCCAACTTCTGATTACAGCAACAAGCACAAGCACACTGACTGTGACCCAGGTCTGGGAATACTCACAGCAATAACTCTGTAGCCCCAGCCAGTCAGGGCCAAAATTTGCTGGAAAAACACATCTGCAGTTCCACTGACAGGAGGGAGAAATATGAGTGGGCAGCGAATGCTCCTCGGTCCTGCATCATACAGTGACCAGACTTTACTGTCATCATCATCTACTATGATCTGCAAAGAGAGGCACAGGAGGGAGAAAAAACACAAGTGAAGTTCTTCAGCCAGCTGCCACAATTACTTCTAGAAATTACCATCATCTAGTAAATGTTGTAATTCTCAAGCCATCTTTTATTCTTCTTCACAGTAGCTTTCCTAAGGCTGTTTTCTAACTGGAATGACAATGTTTGTGTGGATACAGTTGGAACAGAATTGTGGCCTTGCACCATCAGATCAAATGTTTTGTATGTCCTGAGATAAGCTGGACAACGAACTGCACCTCAGGAAAGGAACTCCCGCGCTCAGGACAGACCCAAGAGGTCAGGTCAGGGTACCAAGAGCAGCAGCTAGAGGCTGGAAGAGCCAGCACTGCCCCAGGGACAGCTTTTTAAACAGCCATCGGCATTTGCATCCACACACAGATGTGACAGGTCTGGATCCTTGCAGGCCTGCTGAATTAAGCAACTAACACCACAGATTATTGATCTGAAACACTTAGAGCTGCCTGCCAGAAACAGAGACACACAACTCCCAGGACAGCACTGCAAAGCTGGGGTAGGAGAAAAAACAGTTCCATCATCTCAGGAGCATCTGGAGTACCCAGGACACATGGCTAGCAGAGGTGGATTATTCACACACAAGATGCTATCATTAATAAGAAGCTCCTCATACTCATCAGGATCTTCAAAGGTGTAAGAATTGGGTCTTTTTTTCTAGCAGTGCTGAAGCCTGCCTTGTTTTGACAGGGCCTGTTCTACCAACGAGTAGTTTTGTATATTAAAATGTCCTTTTAACTCCACAACCCAGCAGAAGCGTGAGGCTCATACCAAATCAACAAGCACAAACCTCTGGGGATGGGCTGTGTCACACAGTGGGAATTTATCTCCTCTGTATCAAGATCTTACAGCTTTTTGAACAGTTACATACAAGCACAATTTACTTTTCCAACCCAGCAGTTAAGCTGCTCAGCAATTAGAGAACAGTGTATCACAAATCAGATTTGCTTGACTAACAAATCTGTTTCTAATAAAGCCAGTTTTTCAGGCTCTGGGAACATGCGAGGGATCACATGACACTTGTTCTCTAAAGTCTCTATTAAAAAGGAAGATTGCATACCAGAGCTTCCAGACCACTGAAACCATTTAAACATAAACCTTGTACAAAAGATCTCCCAACCCCCCCAAAAACTACCCTTTGAACACAACTCCTGGGCTCCAGTCCTTGCCATTCTCAGCTGCCATCCCAGCAGTAATGCTGGATTTGTTCAGGGTGGCTCCACTGAGTTTTGCAGGGCCAGGGTGACCCTTGCTGAAGACTTTTAGGAATGACTTATTTAAGACAGTGAACAGTGTATGCAAATGGAGGCTCACAGGCAAAGCTAGAGACTCAGTTAAAAAACTGTTATTTTCGGTGCTGTACTTCTTATATCTGAGCAGGGCAGGAAGAGTGATGGAGCTGTGCATTTCCTGCACCTGTCAGGAGAAACATCTCAGCACATTCCCCAGCAAACTGCTCTGGCTCTACTTCCTTAGGTCAATCTGACAGCAGGAACTAAGTCTGGTCATTCCCTCCTCTGCACATCTTGGGGGAATAATGCAGGCAAATGTATCCCCAAAGACTGCTTCAGAGATTAAGTACATCTTTTAATTGGGCCTTTTTTTTTTTCCTTCTCTCTCCAGTGACCAGGACTGGTTTATTTCTACCTTCTTCATGCCCCACATTCACCACATGGCATCACTGGACTTGGGAGCAGATGGAATCACTGCAGAGGGTAAGGCATTCCCTCCTCTGAAGGCCACCAGGTCACCATCAGCTTCAGTTTACACACGTCCCCAGTTATGAAACCCTGAGCACTCACAGCAGCTGGAGGCAGCGAGCTGCAATGTCACCATGTCCCCACCAACCTCCAGCTCCTTCCATTCACCACCTTGCATCCCATAAAACAGAGCCTGGGAGCACCCTCACTGTCTCCTGGCTTTGCTGACCTGGTGAGGCACTGCCTGAAGGCAACAGTGTGGCACGAAGAGACCCAGCAGGTCTGGCAGTGCCCAGGACAGCCAGAGCCAACACAGAGCATGTGCAGTTAAACAGCAACAGATCTTTCTTAATTACAGAATGCACAAAATGGCAAAAATGGATGAAAACTCCTGCAGCCCTTCCCTAAGGGTGTTCCTGCAGCCCACACAGCCATCCAGATTAGGGAACCAAAGTGACTGGAAATCTCGGTTTAGCCCAAAACAAACTATAACACACCCCAAGCTAAACAGGCCACTGCCTCTGCTCAGTGTGTATGGCCACATCAGTGATTGTGCTTGCAGGAGCAGGCTGAGGGATAAAGGTAGGGCTGTCCTTCAGTCTGGCAGGAGTCTGGGCTGCTGATGCAGGTCAGGCTGCAACCACAGCCTCAGCAAGCCTGACCTGCAAAAGGCACATGAGAGCCTGACTAGGTCAGCTCTGCTCTAGCTCTGCACTCTGTGTCCTTCTCTGCCCCTTGGCAGGCATAGGGCAGGAGTCGGTGCACTGCACACCCCAAACATTATCCTGTGGCTTGGTGAAGGGAAGTGGAGAAATCCAAGCAGAGGACAAAGTTGTTGGACGGTGTGACTAAGCAAAAGACATCTAAAGGACACGCAGCAGAAGAAACCGTTCGGGGGTTTCCACCGTGGTTAAGAATTGTCCCACTCTGAGGAACCTGTGTGAAGTCCAACTGCCAAGAATTTGCCTTCAGACACTGCTCCAGCCTGAGGACAACAGGTAGGGACAGCATAGGTGGCTCTGGTAGCACAGGGTCAGCTGCCCTGCCCTGGTGCAGTGCATGCAGGCAGTTCTGAGAGGCCACACGTGTGATCCTCAGCACCCACACTTTCCCTGCAGTCTCCTCCTCAGGTATGGCTGGAATCAGGGAAGCAGGTACCACTGCCACAGGTCACAGCTGTGAGTCTCTGCTCCCCACCACTTGCAGAAGTGACCTGTGAGAAGCATGTGAACATGAAGGGCATGCTTTCATGCACTCACATGACATGTGGGGCAACAGTCCATGAGATAAAGCAGGTCAGAAGCACAGCCACAACTGATCTGCATTAACCACACAGTTTGGTTTTCCCCCCCCCGCCTCTACAGAATAAGAGGTGACTTCACCCACAAGAAGATTCCAGCTGTACATACCTTTTTAAGAGGAACTGTGCTTCTGAACCAGTTATAGTCAGGAGAGACTTTAATCTCTCCCATGATGTTTAGAAACTCCTCAGTTTGGGTCAGCCTGAAAAAGAGAGAGAAAGTGAGAAATCAATACAACAGCTTTCCCATGGGCAGCACTTGAAAGCCGTGCCGTGTACATAAAGCATTGCAGGGTGATTTGCTCTTATCAGTTGATGGCACTACCTCTGACTCACACCAAGTTTACTTTTGCTCAGCTTTCATCACAAAGCATATAATTATTCCCCCAAGAGGCAGTCACCTGACTGCCTTACTGCACCAGCCTAATTATGAAATGATGATGCTTTTGTAACAGCATTCCCCTGTGACAGCTGCAGAGAAAGTCAATTGTGTTGCAGGCTGTAAGTGGTTTAAAACCCTACAGCATGTTTTTGATTTGTTTTAAATTGATAAAGCACTCCAGATTTCTAAGTAATGAATATTCATACAATTCACTCAGCAGCTCACACCACAGACATTATTTCATGTCTCAGTATTCAGACCACATCCTTCCATCTGACCCAAAGGAGTCCCAGAGCACATCAGGAACAACATCTGATCTGAGGCTTAGTTTACAGAAGATTCTTGAAATATCAATTCCATCCACACAGAAGCAGACTCTTGCCAGGACTTACCAATGAAGAGATATTTGAAGCACAATTAAAACAGGACAAATCGACTCAGAGATGGAGCCACACAGGAATGCCACTAATTCACTCCCCAGTCAGAATGTCCAGGCTCACATAATGAGCACCTTATAATACTCCATTAATTAGCAATAAACACTGAGGTAACTCCAAGATTTAACTCTTTTTTAAAAAGCAGCTTAAAAGAGACCATTAGCATCCATTTATACAACAAATGGCATCCAATAGTTTTGAAGCTTCCAGACTCAACAGCTTCACCCCAAAAGCCAACTGCCTGGGGAGATTATTTTCATGCATTCACACACAATACTGAGCATAACAAAACAAAGAAACTTTTGCTCCTGTTACTTAAGAGTTGCCAAGTCTAAATCAATAGGTTTTGTTCCTTAATTCTTCATAAAATAAGACCTCCTTGTGTTCTGTGAGTCACTCCAATTCATTTCTCCCTGCAGGAGAGCCGCCAGTGGGCAGCTTAACCAGCTTACAGGGTTACAGCTGGATTAACAGTTAGTTACAATTTCCTCATCTTTCAGTCTTCGTTTGCCATGTTTCAGGTGCAGAAAACACGAAGTTTAAGAGGGGAAGTACCTTCTGAATGGCAAGACAACACACACCTTCCACAGACCACAAACCCGTCATGTCCACGGGTTTCAGGTAGGGAGTTCACCTGCACAGCCACTGTTTCAAAGTTGTGTGGCTTTGTTTTGGTGCTTATTTTGCTCTCTATCATAGTCTGGCAGCAGCTACAATTACAGCAAAGGTAAAAAGAATATCCATTTCCAAAGCAGAGCAGGTGCAAGGCTGTTTTACTGAACTGGGAGACAGCAGATATATCACTGGAGAAAGGAAACAGTGGTTCAGACTAATTCCTTTCCAAAACCACACATCAGTGGCTTTCTGAAAGCTGCTCAGCAAACAACAGCGTGACAAGGCTGTGGCAGACACAAATTACAGGAAATGCCTTAAAACACACATTATCTTGGGAGCATTTTATCAACAGGGCCAAGAAGCACAAGCCAGGGCCTTGCCATGGCAGGGACAGCACGGCCACGGAAGTGCCGGAGAGGGAGATGGCGGAGACTTTCTTCTGATAATTTTGGCTGCCAGAGAGGATTGGCAACCACTCCCCGCTGTGACCACCTCCCTGCTTCTGCCACTTCAGTCCTTCAGCACCACTGAGTTGTTTTTTGTTGGCTGGGACCACAAAGCTGTGTCATTACATCTGGTAAGAAACGCCTATGACACAGGTGAACTTCATCCTGTACCTCGTCTGGCACCACAGCAAGTTTAGAGTCCACCTGAAATCTAAATTTGGGGCCTCCCAGCTCACCTGTTACCACTCGTGGAAGGGAACCATTGGCCAGTAACACCTGGGCTGATTTCCCCCATCTTTCCCCTAAAGGTGTATATGTGACCACCACCCCTAAGGGTTTCCCTTCTCTTCAGGCAAGAGGAGAGAGTTTGGCTTTAATTAAAGGAGTCTTTCATGAAGCTGATGTCCTGATACTAAAATGCCTTTTTTTCCCCCTTGGCATAGAAATGCAGCACCAGATTTGCACGCACAAATATTCATGTCAACAGCACCACGTGCTCTCCAGCTGCAGAAAAGCTGAACCACGAATTCAAAACAGGAACTCGGCCACTAAAGATAAGTCAGATCACAAAGAACCTGATGCTGGTCACGACCGGGCTCTAAAGACCAAATTTTCATTTTCAGGAAACCCAAACAACCTGAAGAACACTAGAGGTTCTTAATTCCACTAAAGGAAGAATTCTTCTTAGCTAGTAAAATTCTCGTTGGGAGTCACCCCACTACACCAGTGACACGTTCCACTCATTATTGATTTAGAAAGACAACGAGAAGGAAGATTTACGGGTAAGCGGGGCACGGCAGCAGCACCTTCCCCTCTCCCCTGCCCCAGCCTGACCCCCGCCCACACCCCCTGCTC